>JAZGTH010000023.1:3680000-3842500 GCA_036877525.1 Chromobotia macracanthus
AGAGATGAGGACAGAGCGCATACGGGACACGTCCTTGGCTTGCTTGCTAGACTTGGGGTTGAAGTCGCAGAGACGTGCCACGCGCTCCCATTCTGTGCCGGGGCTGTTCTCGTCCAGCTCCGAGACCATGGCTTCCTCGGCCGCCCTGGCGAAAACAGACTACATTCAGCATCAACCAGTAACAGGAAACACTCTCAGACACACTGCTAAAGCACACGCCAGCTGACCTCCTTCACACCTCACAAGAGCTTTGACATATCGTCAAAGATTGTTGTATTTGCTGAGAACATTTTGAACATTTGTCAACAGAGATGCTATTCCAGATTACTGCCTAGCAAACACAATGTAGTTGGTTTGGGAAAATTTTGCATTTCTCAAAAGGAGCTTGAAAAAAATTGGCTGAAATATTTTGCAAGGTCTTTGTTAGGAGGTAAGAGGAAAATGTACAGAAGCAGCACTTTGTCTGGATGAAAAACAATGGCTATTTCCATCCAACAATAATACATTCATAGAGAAACATTCTTTTGGTGACCACATCCAAAACAGATGGTAGTTTGAGCATCATGCCCCCAACCCACCATTACCAGAACTAGTGTCTTGATCTTGAAGGCAGGAAAAGGTTCCAGTACAGCCAATCAAATTCTGCAGCAATTCAGTGGGTTAAAATAGTTGTACTTTATTGTACGCTAATGAACCTTCAATATAGCGACTGACAGGCAAATTAGCTTATTTTAACCACTGAATCATAGGTTAAGCAAAGGCTAAACGCGCCATGCGTTGGCAGTGAACAAAAGCGAGGCTAAACACCGTTTCCGGCCAGCTGAACGTTAAAAAGTAAAATAAACATTTGTAAAAAGTGATTTAACTAATTAAAGATACGTAATATGATATTTATGTCCCGTCATTAAATAGTTCATTTTTAATAACTATATTCCCATTTCCACCCACCCCATAACAAACCCTTTCCTGTGTCGCCCGTGGACTCAGTCCAGTAGAGTTACAACAGCCTCCACTAATCAACACAATATATACAGCAAATGGGTATGAAAAGCCAATGAGTTCATCACTGTCACAACCAACTACATCAACGAACAAGACTAGTGCACCAACACATCACCACAAAAGAACATCCAGAACCTTCATTTTCGTTTTTTAGAAGAAACAGTTGATAATTAAGACAGCAATTCATTGATTTGCAATATGTATTGTTTGTTCCCTGAGCATTTTTTGGTATTCTTGTCTTTTTTTTACTTAACTGGTCTAGGCGGTAGCAAGGATGGTTAATGTGAGTGCTTAAAGGTGCATAGAGAAAAGAAAAAACAAGGAGAAACAGATCACAAGTCAGATATATAGAAAACCAAAAAGAAATGAGATTTATGCAGATGACCAAAGCAGGCATGCACTGTTCAAAACCCAGTTCATCTCAGGAGTGTTTCTAAGTGCGCTTAGCTTGCAGCCATCATTGATGTGTGTGTTCGGCGATCTCAACTGATGCTTCAGTTGAGAGACGTTTACCAAGCAAAAAACAAGCAGCTAATGTTTTCGATAGCTCTGCAGTATAGGCAGAAGCAGTAAGAGGTCCATGGTGAACATGAGGGCTGCAGAACTAAGAGGACAGTTCTAATCTGGGACTGCTTTTTTACCTAGGCACAAAATACTCGAAAATACTTCAAATCTAATACCAGCATTAGAAGCAACTAGGTGTCCGACAAAATCACCAGCCGGGGTTAAAGGTGCACTAAGTGGTTTACATTTTTTACACCTAAAGAAATTTAAAGTACTTTTGACAAAAATGTGTAAAATCAGTTTATTGTACATGCGGCAGGTCATCATGGCGCCTGCCATTTTGGATCACATGACCAGTTGACAATGGCTCACTCACATGACTCTATTACAGGTGCTTTAAGCTATAAAATTTTTGAAAATTTGGTATTTCTAGAAAGGCATGGTAACCAAAAAAGCTTGATGTTACATCCACACCAATAAGTGCTAATATAAAGAACAAAGCCAAAAATAAAATCATTTAGTGCACCTCTACGTATAAACAGAACGTACATTCTAAAAATAAAGACCTATTAACACTGAATTTAATATATAGTCTGTAAACACTGAATTATTTAAAACAATTATAGTATAAAAGGCAAGACAAAATAGTATAAACACTTGGCTATTTTATATATTGGCTGGCTTTGGCACCACCTGGAGACATAGTTGCTTACATATGAACTATTTCTGTATTACACTGCTACTGCACTAACAGCACTATTATATTAAAAATCTCAGTAACATTGACTAATCTCACAAGTTATACAAACGCTTAGATGTTTATCATCAAAATGCAGACATTGTGACGAATGTATGACACAAACGTATGACCAAAAATGGGTTAAACGTTTAATAAATGGCCATGAAAGGCAAAACAAAAAAATAAATAAAACGTGATAAGAAACAAAGAAAACATTAAATAACACTGTATGAGTAAGACTGATTTAGGGTCTGCTTATGTATTTTATCTCACACCTGAAGGGGTAAATAGAAAGCATGCATAATGTAAAGAATTATTCATAAGTATTTGTTATTAATGATATTAATGATATGACTCATTTTAGTTATGAGGTTTGGTTACAAATGTGTGACAGGTGATGAAGAAAGATGTGATGCGGGAAAATGAGTGTTAATGAGAGATGCATGTGAAAAGAAAGGATGTTAGTTTAGCAACATACACATAACCAATCAGATCAGCGAAGGGTTGTTTGTAGAAATCCTCATCCAGCACCCTGAGAGTCCCAGAGGAGAGCAGTGAAGCAGGAGAGAACAGAGAGAGGTAAAAAGGAGAAAACACACTCATACAGAGCCAAACCACACTGCAGTGTTACCACAGTACTGTTAACTCCAGCCAAGTACATCAAAGTAATCAATAAACACACAGATGGAAGGATAAACACACACAGCACACGAGACAAACAGGACGGAAATAAACAAGAAATTTTGACATTATTAAACTACAGAAGGTAAAGTATACAGAGACGTAAGACGGTCTAAAGTGATGTTACGCTGCTGGGTTAAAGCTCAATTTCGTAAATGTTTATGATATCAAAAATCAGTTATTAAGCAAGTACTTAACAGAACAGTGTTCAAAACGGTCACCTTGCCTAATCCCGATTCGCCACAATAAGTTTCTAATAATGATTTTTGATTTGTAAAGTAATTTGTAAAGTAACCTGCACTTTTATGTTTTAAACAGAGGTGGCGGTAGAGAGGCAGAAGTTACAGACTGCAGCTTTAAGGTTTCTCTGATGTAGATTTGGTTCTGGGCGAAACGCCAGATCAGAAACACATTAAACTTTGCCAATACTACATCAGCACAAATCTTAATTTCTGTCGGCTGTGTGAGATTTACATAAACTAAAGCCTGAGTTAAAAAAAAAAAAGTGTTTAAAAGTCTGCCTAGCATAACCTTAACCTTTTATTTTTTTTGGCATCCACTAACTCTGAACACAGTTACCAGCACCATTTAATCTGTAATGACATCTTTATGTATTTAAATAAATAAATAAATAAAATATGTATTTTGCTGTTGGTGTTAAAATATGAAAACATTTTAAAATAGGTCTCTTCAATATTGCAATTAATGAGCACCAATGAGTTGGTGCAATTAATATTTCATACTAAATCTGACTACTTGGATTATTTAACTGATGCATTAGACTGGAAAAAGCTTAAGAGAGTTCCTTATTCTATTCTGAAAGCTAAACACATGTATCTGCATATACAGATACAGTAATAACTGCTTCAGATTTGGCCAGGCATGATCATGTGACTACAACATTACAGACAAGTGTCCGAGGGACGATCACATGACCATTCCAAAGTCAAATCTCCTAGGCCTCTCTTAACATTTGTAACATGTAATTTTAACTAAAAATTGTATAGTCAAAAACGATGTATATGGTCCAGCTACTAAAATCTTGTTGTCATTACTATAATGTTATGGAAAAGGTTATGGAACCTATTGTTCATAACAAATATACATATTTTCCTTGCCCAGCACACGCTTTGACTCTGACTGACAGCCGTTTGAGTGTCTGAGGAGCTGGAACTTCTAACTTCTCTAGATTCCACCTGCAACTACTGTGTTGTGTACCTGTTGTTGACTTTGGTCTTCTCCAGCTGTTCGTTCTGCCTGGTGTGCCACTCCTCCAGCTCCAACTTGGCCTTCTCCTTCCACTCTGCCTCCTGCTTGCGTGAGTTAGCATCTGAAAGTGTGACGAGAACATCCATCTTCTCTATGAGACCTTCTCAGCTTGATATATCTCATCCTACAACTGCATCTAAGCTTTAATGAACTCTATGGATTCTCTAAGTTGATGGTTCCTCACCAAGCTGCTCCAGTCTCTCACGCTGCTCCTCTCTCCACTTCCTCAAGCTCTCTGGCTCAGCCTGTAATCGGTCGGCACTGGAGATGGCCGCATACATGTCTGAAGGACCATTACTCTCCTACAGAATGCACACAGCAAAAATTGGAAGCTCTAAACTGAATCGTACATATTCAGCAGGAGAGCTTAGACAGCTTAGCATCATACAGCTTAGAAACTAATTATCTCCTGTTCTTCAGATTTTTGCTCTACGTGCTTTTTCCTCCAACAGAGAAGCCATAATTTCAATCAGACAGCGACTGCTGACAAGTAGATTCAAGATCTAACACACTGTAAAAAATAATCTAGTAAAAAAAACTCAAGTTAGATAATGTTGTATCTGTTTTATCTGAGCTCAGATAATAGATAATACAACACAAAAGGAAAAACTAAAAACTATTGAACCAATACTAGTACATTTTGTGCCTGATGGAACACATACAAATACCCTTCAAGGTCTTACCCCATGCAGATCTCCATTCACTGCTCCACCTGAAAGGACAAAAGGAATCAAAGGGTTAAAAATACATTCAGTATACAATCAGTATTATAACGTATGTGTATGAACTGTTCTCAGGTCAGTTATTAAAGTGAATGCATGTTGGACAAAGTGGTACTGTTTCTTTAAATGTGACGGTCATGTGACAGTGCTATAGTGTTGCTCTGAACTGAAGGACAGGATATATGGTCTCTGACCCGGTCTAGCTCTCTGGTTTTGCTGACTTTCTTCCTGAATCAGTGGAAAACTTATGCAACATCTTTTCTAGATGTTTTCATCGACATCATTTTCAAATTATATCAATCAATTAATGCAAAACATCTAACTCAATATAAATCCTACACCGTTTGCCAATGCTTTATGAATGCAGGGTAATTTATTCATTATGCATGCTTGACTAATTTTGCTGCCTATTGCAATGGATGCTGCTCCAGACTGATGCCACCGGTCACCCTAGATCTAATGTGTCCTCCTAAGTCAGTGTATGACTTTGTGCTTCTGAAACAACACCCCCATCATTACTTATTCAAACCCTTTCAGCCAGAGAAGCATTTGAGCCAGCCGTCACCAATAAAGGAACCCCGGACACACAGAATACACCGGTAACATTTTCCTGCTTGTAATCAAACTATATTAGTAATTCTGAGAATACAGGGCATTGCATATTGATTTCTCACCACACAAGGTATTTACAACATATTCACAACAGAAGTCACTAAAACAATAATTGCAGCCTTTAGTGTCTGGATTTGCAATGTGCATTTAATGCATTAAAAAGCAGAGGTCACATTTGCATGCTGAGCCGTTCGTGCATTCAGCTGTGAGATGGCTGGATGGTTTGTTTGGTCATTGTAAGTGCTGAATACAACATTTGTGCGCATCGCAGGTTTTAAAGCTCCTCCAGTTCTGTGATAACCGCGTCTCAAGAATGACTGCACAGCAATGAACTTACACACATACACAGCCTTCTGTCCAAAGGTCATTATATAATAAAAAAGCAATGCAGCACCACTGATCTGAAGTTTTACTGATGCAATCATAAAGGACGACGACTATTTTAAAGCGAATATCGTCTACATTAACACTGAAACGATATTTCTACCCTGGGGGGGTGAAATTCATAAACAGGGTAGTTAACAAAACATAACGTCATGTTTCCTGCTTCCTTTATCTACCAGTCCTGCACGTAAATGTGTACATGTAAGCAGCTATCCGGGCAGCTGGAGACCTGCCTGTGCTCTTTATAACATCTGATCTGAGCACAGTACGCATTCATCCATACGCACACATTGCGTTACTTCCAACAGAGACCAGGGAGAAAGCTAGCCGGCTAACCAGCGGGTAAAACAGCCGGGTGTTATTATTTTTCTGCTCTATTAGGACATTTAAAGGGCTTTGCTCGCCGACGATGCGGTGTAAACCCACCGTCCTGGTCTTGGCTCAGCGATGCGGGCACCTCTCCGCCGTCCAAGATGCTGAAGCCCTCGTCGTTTTCGATCCCCGCGATCTCGCTTTCCTGCTGGGCCAGAAAGGCCGCCGCCGGGTCTTCGTCTGCCCCCAAGCCGTTCCCCGCGCTTCCCTGGGGGGCACTGAGCATATCAAAATCGTCCATGGCTCGCTAAATGCGTTCAGATTGAGAGCGGCGGACAACACGGATCGCTTCGCTTTCTTCCTCGACGACGGCTTCAATGTCAGGGGGGAGGTGCTCAGGAAAGAACAACCGAGCGGATAACGGCCTCTCGGCCAATCGGAAGCGCGTATATTTGACGGACGGTTCTATTGTCCATACAAAAGACCGGGAGTTGAGACGTCAGCCAATGAAATGACTAAACCGTGGCTGCGCGAGTCCCGTGATGCTGACGTTGCTGACAGGGCGTTGCAGTAATATGGATCGTGCACGTATCAGTATGTGATGAATATAATAAACAGGCTTTATATGATAAAAGATGACGCTGTTGTCTCCAACACATTTCAATAACATTTCTACACTTATGTGTGACTTAAGGTTAATAGAATATGACTGCTTATTTTACCGAAAAGCCCTGTTGCCATACTGGATTATTACCATATTAATGTAGCATGCTATTTACATGGTACCCCAAAGGAAATAATGGTACTAATACATGACATACTGTAGAAGGTATTTTTTATTTGCATTTACATATTAAACCCTTTTATTATATATTAATGCATTATATTATTTATGTATTAGACCTGTATATAATTATTTGTTGATTATGATATCTAATTTATGATATAATTAATAATAATGTGCACCACACAGCAGACACAGGTACAATAAGGCATTGTTTTACTTGGCAAATGATAACCTATACAACAGCAGCAACAGGTGCAATAATGTAAAAAGCATTTGCTGTGTTGTTCAATCTGTGTTTAAATTGTAGTGCCATTTCAACAGCACCTCTGCAGTAATGCATATTTGGTCTAAAATGTGTAAATCTGTGCACATTTCATTCCAGTTGCATCTCATGTTGAAGGGACATTTAGCTTTCCTTTAGGCTTTGACTTTTTTGCCATGGTTGTCGACCGCTTCCGCAGTGATACTCTCGTCTTCCTCTATGTCTATTGTCACTTTCTTTCCCACCAGCTGGAAGATGTCCTCTGGAGCTACACCCCTTGGTTCAGCTACTTTCACGATCAGCATGTCAAGGGTTAATTCGGTTCCTTTTCGGATGGCAGTCTTGGCCACCACAGACTTCCCCAGCTAGAGAGAAGTGGAAGACAGAAGCATAATTACAGGAATGTTCTGAGTAAGCAGATGACTTTAAGACAATGTTGAAAACATAATAACATCCCACTGAGCTAAAAGAAAACATGGCAGAGGAAGTTTAGGGCAGATAAAGATAAAGGCTAGTGCACAAAGAAACTGGACAGAAAATAAGAGGAAAGGGAGAAAGTTAACAGGATATTTTGGGAGAAAATGTTGATGATTCTTAGTGGAGGACAGGAATTTGGAGTGGGAAAGAGAATTTTGCTGTAAAACCATATTGCAAGGCAACATCCTACTACAATGATCAGATAAAGCTCTCATTTGGCTGAATCTTTAGTAGTGCAAACAGAACTGTTCTACTATTTCCTCTGAGACAGGGCAGATAAACTGTATTTATTACATGGCTTGCTGGAATCCTTGATTCTAATTGGTTGTTCCAGACATTGTGTTTAAATGTTTTGGTTTCATGGCCACTAAATATAAATTGACATTTCATGGCTATTTATTTATTTATTTGTGTATGTACCTGTATAATAAGTGAGCTAATGTACAGTCAAAACTAAAAACTGTAGTTATTTAAGGCTCTTCTACTTTGCATGCAGCCTGCAATACTGTACATCATCACTTGCATATTCAAAATTATTACTAAACAACATGGAAACTTAGAGTTTTGGTTCCTTGCCTCTGTCGCCCTGTTGGCTTGCTTACTGGAAGACTGCTGACATCTAACTTAGCTTAGGGTTTTGTAAGTTGTTAATATTGCTTTTAGCTATATGATAATTACAGTCCAAAAGACTCTTCTGTTTCACTAATCCTTTGTCTCAAATTGTCTCCCATTCTCTTTCATTGTGTCATTTTCAGGTATTTCTATTGTATATATTGTATGTATGCATTTTACTTTGTGTTTGTGTGGATTTCATGGTGCTATTTCAAATCCCTTTTACCCGTCCCATAAGATGTTATCTTTTTAAATGCCATCTCCATGTTAGCTGAAACGGCATATCTTGCTTAGTGATTTTGTAGTCTTATCGTTTTTTTAAACCTACTATAAACCTAATATGCCTAATTAGTCTTAATATACATCTCACAAATTATTTGTAATAATACCATGTAATCTTTGTTGAACATGTCTGACATTTGTTCTGTTCTTTATTATAATTATTTTTTATTATATGTAAAGCTTCTTTGAAGCACTGTAACGTTGTTAAAATGCTACATAAATAAAATTGAATTGAAAGAAAATTGATCTGCTATTCAGCATCATTCCTGCATTTGTTCTCACCTTATCATGGCATGGCACCTCGCAGGGGAGCATACATTTCTCCCCAGTGCCCATAGCTCTCTCAACTGTGCGGATGGATTGCACAAGGTCAGCGAGCTCCGCAGGCACCAGAGACGCTGCATGGTCGCTGCCCTTCCAGGTCTTGTCCAGAGTAACATGCCGCTCCACAACCTTTGCTCCAAGAGCCACTGCCCCTACAGTGATGCTTATTCCACTTTCATGACCTGAATAGCCAATGGGAATGTATGGGAATTCCTTCTGGTATTCCTGTTGGTTGGAATATAGGCATATTATATGTATAAACCATTGTGGTTGTTGTTTTAAATAAACGGTATACATGATTCTGTTTTCTTTAAAGCTACAATCTTTAACTTTTTTTGGGTTAAAAATGAACAAAAATCAGCATGTACATGACAGATGCAAGCATGCAAGCATTCAGTATTGTCTTACCCCAATTCACAACGGTAAGTTTATAATAATGATTTATAATTTAAGCTGTCAGGTCAGATTTCTTGGAAAATGTCAGTTTGGCTTCATTTGACTTCAATATACATAAAAAAAGTATGTACTTAACAACAAATAAGTAAAGTAACCTGCAATTTTATGTTTCATGGGCGAAAGTTAATGGCTTGTTTGACCTTATGGCAAAACGTTAAATGCTCTCTCTTTTGTAAGTCATTTTGGATTCAAATGTGTGCTCAGTGAATAACTATAAATGTATTCTCAATGCCACATGTGACATGAGGTTTATCAAGAGACCTTCAGCAGAGTTTTTTATTGAAATGTTATAACGCAGGAAGAAGGTTCTCTGTACCGTGATGACTCGCAGGTTAACGTCTTTAGGCTCCAGTGGGTATGCACTGGTGCACTGCAGGATGCAGAAATTTTGGTTGTGCTCCTTGATGATTTTGTAAACACGACGCATCGTCTCCATGGACTGCATTCCACTGGACACAACCATGGGTCGACCTGTTAACCACACATAAAACATCAAAGGTTTACATTTTTATAATGTAAAAAGATGCAATAAAATAACAAGCAACAATATTTTTAATTTTATTTAAAAGTATAAACCAATTGCGGTTAACTAGTTTTTTAACAAATTTAACTGGTTGGTTAACTAGTAATTTATTGTCAGGGTAACATATCGCGAAAGCAATATGGTGTAACATAATAATACTATAACATATACTGTAACATATAGTAATAAATTAAATTAAAACAAAGCTTTGCTAGATTTACTCAGTTAATTATTGCGGAAATGCACCATCAAAATCAGAAAAGGGTCCATTGAAACATTTTTAAACATCATTAGCATAATAAGTATATTTACAAGGCAAATTACAACATATTATTGAAGACATGCTTGGAACAATACACTCTGGCTTTCATTAGCTATGTGTATCCATGTAAACTACAGAAACCTTTCTGGGCTGTTTTCTTGAGGTATGGGAAGTTGTTGGTGTCTCCAGATCCAACTTTGAAGAAAGGCACATTGAGTTCATGAAGGAATTCTACAGCCATCTGAAAACAGAGACAAGAGGACAGCAGCACTACGGTTAATCTCTTACAATTAATATATTACCACGGGTCATTTCGAAAGAGCATGCCATGCAATATGAATACAGTCATTTTTTACATACCATAGTATACTCATTTGATACATGATAAAATGACAGAAAAATGATACATAAGACACCCTGGAAAGCCATCACATAATAATATAATATGTTATTATGTAATGTAATATAATATAATATATGTATATAACTATAATCCAGAATATATATAACTATATGTAATTCGTACAGATATCATATATATATATATTGTCCCTATATAACTTATATAAAAATTCATTGTATAAACATGAATCTGTCTGTCTATAAATATCTATAAATATAACTTATATAAAAATTCATTGTATAAACATGAATCTGTCTGTCTGTCTATAAATATCTATAAATATAATTGATATAAAAATTAATTGCATAAACATGAATCAGTCTGTCTGTCTATAAATATCTATAAATATAAAAATTCATTGTATAAACATGAATCAGTCTGTCTGTCTATAAATATCTATAAATATAATTGATATAAAAATTAATTGCATAAACATAAATCAGTCTGCCTGTCTATAAATAAATAAATAAATAAATAAATAAATATATCTTTTTAACCGTATATATAGACAGTTAAGGTCCAGTTTTCCAGGCTGGGAGCTGCTCACCTCGTCCATTCCTGACGCAGTGAAGTAGATGTCCACCTCTCCGGCGTACCGCTGCAGCTCTCTGTACTGCTCATGGCTGAACTCCAGGTGGCGCTTGTGCTCTCCGTACGTTTGTCCCCACGAGTGTGTGGAGGTGTAGGGCCGCTGCAGCGCTTTCCTGTTGAACTTGAAGTCCAGCTCACTCTTCTGAAACTTGGCGCAGTCGGCGCCACAGTCCTGCAGAGAAGAGCGGAGCTTTACAATAACAACAATAAAGAAAAACGAGAAGCTTGTCCTGCTTATTAATGCACTCCGGTTCAGCTTACTACTGTATACTGCTGTATTATTATTATTATTATTATTATTATTATTCTTTATAATATGTAATTGATGCATAACGTGCCCGTGGACACGATTCACAAAAGTAAACACCCGTTTATCATTTTCAATCATGAACAACATAAAATGCAATAAAACGCCATTCACTAACTCTAAAATACTATATATATTAAAGTGCAAATGGTATTTTATTTCTCATTACATCGTATAGATTATTTTCTATTCGATAAGAGTCATTATAAATACAGTGTAGTATTAATTAGCGCTCTCTTATAGAAAATGAGATCCAAAACATGTGTAGTTGTTATATGTGCACTTGTTTTATTGCAAACTTTCAAGTGGACAATGAAGTGATTTGAAACGCCGCAGATATGAATGAAGGTATGACATATTTTGTGTACAGGGTCAGATTAAACACCTGTCGTCTTCATACTTCATAACTAGTGCTTGCAATAATCGACCTGTTTACTATAGTTACAGCATTTTAACCAGTACACGGTTCGTTTAAAGCGACGTTTTTCTAGTTCGTTTCTAATTTGTAGGTTTACAAACGCGGGTACCGATGTTGATCATTTTAAATGCACGCTTACCTTGGCCATCTTTATCATTTTCTTCGCTATTTCGATGTCCCCCTGATGATTCTGTCCGATTTCTGCAATAATAAAACACGGATTGTTCCCTCCGATCTTACGACCGGGACACAGCTCAAACTCAACAGGCATCTTTATTTCAAGTGCACTTAAACAGGGAATGACAGGCGCCGAGTTTGTCTTGCTGATTTGACTACAGAGTCAAACGCAGAGATGAATGAACTCGTACTTCCGGGTGGTTTTTACATGGACACGCCCACGTGCTTCAAAATAAAAGTCCGCCTCTTTTTTTTTTGTGAGGTTGATTTGTACTGGGCATCATTCAAACTAATAAAAATCATATCCATGTTACCAGTAATTCAGAGCATCCGTTTGCAATATTTATAAGCTATTTTCCTGTATATTTTTCTTTTTGTATATTGTACAGTATAAGTGCATCTATCTGTAAAACAGTTATATAGGTAATAACAAAGAAATACAGAAAGAAATACCTTAAATGGCAAAGTAAATAATTGGAAACTAATTCAACTTTTTAAAGTGTTGTGGATAGTTACCACTTTGTTAAAGACTCCCAAAGGCAACAATGTCATTACTAGAGGTGCAAGGCTATAATCGTTTCAATCAATACAAACAAATCTTTAGAATGTGCAAAAAGGTTTATTTAAAAATAAGAATTAGGGGAGGAACCCGAAAAAAGATAAAGAAAAATAAGAAGAAAAGTAGAAAAAGAAAAGAGCAACAAAGCATGGCATCGAACACTTTACTTAAACACAAAGACCACAAGATCATTGGATGCTTTCATTTGACGGCTTCTGTTATTTAAAAATTAAACATTCAATTCCTGTAAACATACTGATGCAGTAATGCGTTTTATCCATCCATTCACTACAGTGTAATAAGTAAACTATTTGGTGCACATAAGACAGATTTGGCAAAAGACCAACATAAGGCCCAAAGAAGGAAAACATGGACTCTGAGAAAAATAAACAAGAGAGACAGATAATGGATCCTCCCAGTATTAAATATCCATTAGTTCTATTATAAATACAAACAGTCAATCCAATCTTTCTTCATAAACTCCTCATATGCCTCATAAATTAATCTTTAAAATTACACACTTTTATTAGGCGTTTGATCCCAAAAACATGACATGACAATGTGCTCTTGGACATATCAGACACAAGAAAAGAAAATAAGCATTATGGGCATAAAGTATAGACGCAGCACATGATTGGCCCTCGGCCCCAAAGTCTATGTGATTGGTTTGTGGTTTTTGAGTCGTCTCAGTAGGTACGGCGGGTTGTGTAGTCCAGTACCATGCTGGCAGCTCCCAGCAGAGCCGGGTCTTCGAGGTGAGACACCACGACCTTTGTGTCCTGTACTGAGAGAAGAGCACGCTGGCTGATGACCTGGCGGACTGGATTCTCATAGTGTTTCGCCATAACACCAGACAGGATCACCATAGACGGGTTTATCATGTGCAGAATGTTCACAATACCCAAACCCAGGGCAGTACCGGCTGTAAGGGGAAAGATGAGACAAAAAAGGTTACACCAGCCAATATTTAAACAATTATGTCTCAGCAATGGTTTGGAGTAAAATTATATTAAAGCTGCAATCCACAACTTTTGCTCTACCGCCATCTCTGTTCAAAATGTAAAATTGCAATTTACTGGTAGTTATTTTGTTAATGTGGATGAGAGGTTTAAATTATAAACAACTGCTGTAAGAACAAGCTGCAAGTGCTCCACCATTCCAGCACCCACATACACACTTTCATGGAGATTGTGTGTCCTACCTTTATGAAGTATGCTCTCAGCTTTGGCGTTGCCGAGGCGGGCAGCATTGGTGAGATAAAGAGCATTAACTTGTTCTTTGTTATTCAAAGTCATTCCATTCACCAACAGCAGACCCTCTGGCATCAAACACAGAAAAAACACGTAATTACAACAGATGCATTTCAGAATTTTCTCCTAAAACCCCCCAACATGGATCCTGACAGAGTCCCAGTGTTCTATAATGTTGAAGAAGCATGATAACACATAATTTTACTTTAACAAAGCAGCCAAGAAATGGGTTTAGGCTGAATGGGCTGCTTTTTAGGTTGTGTTTTTGAGTTCTCCCGCATTCTGAAAACAGAGTTTGATTACGTAATCACACTTTACTTGTCGAAAAGAAAAAATAGTAACTACAGTAGCAATTCTGTAATTTAAAGCTACTGTCATGCTACCAAAAAATGTGGTCAGATCTGCGGGGTTGTAAAGTGGCTAACCATAGGTATGCAGTGTGACCCCTCCCTCATCAGACTCAGGTGTGTGATTGTCTTTTAAAGACTGAACAGATAAAGGCTGAGATCTGACAAAAACAGAAATACAACAGCAACATTTTAAATGGGTGCAAGTTCGCCTTTTGGTTTTTGAGGTTTGGTATGTTAAGAATGATGAAGACAATGCAAACAAGCGTTAAAAAACAACAGCAGGGGCTTTACGTCATTGTTAACTGTGACGTTTTACAAACGGCAATATGAACCAGTTTGACTGCAGAAAATCTGAATCTGAATTTGGAACAATTGCGAAACTGGAACAACAGTGTGGGCGAGGTGTATACTAAATGTCTGACTATGCATCTGTTCATCTCACCGTCATGTAGTTTCTTAGCTTCTCTCTGCAGAGCATGGCCGGATGAGTAGGCTTCTATACAGCCATGGCTGCCACACGTGCATTCAGGTCCATCCAGGGAGACCACGATGTGTCCCAGTTCTGCTGCACAAAACGTACTGCCGTGGATCAGTTCATTATGCTGAATTATACCACCTCCGATTCCTACAAAACAATTACAGACAAAATTCTAAACAAATGTTTGTCACACACAGAAGTGATCCATGTTTTTGGTTCATCTATCCATTAACCAGAAAAACATGTTTTTCCTTTCCTGTGAAAAGATGCTGTTTTGTTTGCCAAGTGTGTTACCATGACTTAGCACTGATTGTAATTCTTTAATGACAATTAAATGTAGTTAAATTACAATTCAATTAAATTTGTAACTATATACATTTCAAAGACACTGAGGCAAAATACAAATAATGGTTTTGTAAATAACTTTATGGTTAGACACTTTGAGTAACCATAAATTAAAAATTAAGCCACAAAAATATTTGGTACTTTGTAAGGCTTAAAGTACATATTTAGGACTGGGGAAACAGTTTAAGAATTTGAGACTGAAAAAAACATATCTGATGACAATATTTTGGCTCTGATTCCCTTTGTCTGAGGTTTTGATACATAGCAATAAGCTTTAAATTAAGTGATTAAAAACATTCCTAAATGTTTAGCCGCAAAAGAGAACAGAACAGCCCTGCTATGTGAAGTAGACAGCTGTAAGACACTTTAAACAATACGAGGTAACCTGATTAACCAGCATAACTAGTCAAACCGTTTAAAACGGCAAGTTCGTTATTCTTTTTACGGTCAAATAAAGGCATAGCCCCTCCTCACTGTCGACTAGCAACAACAGTGAAGAATTTTTAAAAATGAACAAACCAGTTCCAGTGATAATGGTGACAAAGTTCTCCACGCCCTTCCCGTGACCGAATTTCCTCTCGGCAAGGGCCGCACAGTTCCCGTCGTTGTCAACCCACACAGGCAGGTGGAGGGCGCTGGAGAGCGGCGAGCGGATGTCCACCGAGCTCCACTCGTTTATCAGCTTGGTGGAGTGAAGGACCACCCCATCCTGTGGGTTGACACGCCCCCCTGTGCTCACACCTAAAAGAAACACCGTAAAATTCATAAATGAAAAGTCATCTGGAACATATGGAATGATGGAAGTCATTAAATGGAACGCAGACACACCGACTCCCAGGATTCTGCAGTTGAGGTGAACAGCGTCAGCAACCGCTTGCTTACACATGGTCAGTATGAGCTCCATCCTCTCCTCAAACGTCTTGGGATTTAGATGCATGTACTTCTTAACCAATTTACCCTAAAAACATGCAAACACACACTTAAATAAACACCAATAACAAAAAGATATTCAAATGAGTGAAAAGAAAGGCCTAAGAAAAATAATTTGAGATTCATTTCATCAACTATTAATTTAGTACCCCTGATCATGTATTAGTCGCATGTATGATTAGTCATAATTTTTCATGACTACTCCAGATTATGATATTGCTGCTGTTGGACGGTTTATTTGATCATTTGATCATAAGGAGGTACCTCTCCATCATTCTGACTGGAGGTGTGGCTTCTGTCATTTTTATTCATCTAAACCAATAAAACACTCAGTCAAACTTTAATATTAATATTAAAATGTATTTAAAAAATAAGTAATTTAATTGTTCATTGACATTCATCAGTTTTGTACACATTTTATTTGTTGTCATTAAATTGTATTTTATATTAATATCAGCTTGCTCCCTAGATATCAACTGCGTCAACCTACAAACCCACCAATCACGACACATAATTATGTCACTGTGTCTGAAGCGTAAACTGAACTAGTCACATGACTGATGGGTTTGTCTCAAGGCACTTAATGAGAAGCCTGTTAGTCTATGGCCTCTTAAAAACTGCAATCAGTAATTTTTGCCTCTCTAGCACCATCTCTGTTTGAAACATAAAATTGCAGGTAACTTTACACATGACTTATGTTAAAGTCAAATAAAGCCAAACTGACATTGGATTGAAACTTTGAACTCTGAACATAATTCTGTACTGTTCACAGAACACGTATTACGCAACTTGCCTGACCAAACCTACTAATTGTTTGCTTAACAGAGTACACTTCGGATAAATGAAATATTGGCATACAAACCATATCCTGTACAATAAAACACACAATTCAACTCTCACACACATATATTTTCATAACCAAACAAAGCTGTATGTTCAACATCTCGTGATGTATCATGCCCTCTAACAACTTCCTGGTTTATAACGACATGAAGATCCTGAAGACAATTTAGATGTTTGCTCTGCCTCGCCGTACCTTCATACTGATGATGGCCACGCGCAGGTTGGTTCCCCCGAGGTCCACAGCAAGAGCGCTCTGTGTCTCCAGAATGTGGTCGATGTCTTGAGAGATGCACTCCTTCACTGGAGGGAAGCAAAACTTCTTCTGAAGTGGCTCAGATAGGTCAATTGTCTGAAGGAACTTCAGGATGCGCTGGACTGCATTTCCGTCGCCATATATCTTGGAGCTGGAGAACAGAGCTGAAACACTCAGTACACACTAACTCAAAAATACAAACAAGGACTTTCTTCAATGGACAACACCAATACTGATAACTACTGCACAGAGCTGTGTGGCTAAAGCTAATATACACTCATGCAAAATATGATATACACCCATACAGTTTTATATACACATACCCTAAAAACAATGCTTTTTTTTAACTTGATTTATTTTAAATTCTTTATTTCCAAAACTATGTATTAACCACTGACTGTTCCAAACACATGACTGACATTCCTTCATGATCATCTAACTAGAAATTCACATTTTCCCACATAAATCCACAAGACAAGGAATACAGCCCAAAAGTAATATGAACAGCTTTTATGGTGATTTTGTGTCTGTTTCAAAGCTTCAATGGAAATTCAATAGAACACAAAAGGCAATTTTTTCCATGCAATTACAAAGCAGAAAGTAAGTCATATGGTTTTGTAATGGCAGGAGTTTGAATATATAATTACAGGAGTTTTATTTTTGGCTGAACTAGTCTTTTAACAAAGGGAGCTCATTACCAGGGGTAGCGTTTTCCGAACTGCAGCTCCAGGGCGTGGAAGATTTTGTTGTGTGTGTCTGCATCTCGTACATGTAGAACATTTTCCCCTGTTGTCAAAAAAAACAAATTATTAACATGACCAAACTACTCACATCCTAGTTCTGTACTGTAAAGACAATAAATCAAAACAGAACATCCACAAGCCTACTTAGATCTAAACTAGATTAAATATCTGGTCAGCTATTAATTACACATTAAATGTAAAGTTTGTAACCAAACAGAATTGCCAGAATGATTTTGCAGGAACCTCACGGCATTGGCTGAACCAACTTTGTTGCGCCTGGCTGGTCGAGATGTTTAAACAAACAGAGCAATGTTTTGAAAGAGCCACAGGGTTTATGCTTTCCAGGGACATCACAAAACATCTAATTTAAAGCTATGTTTAAAGTTTCTTTGGCTCTATTTTAAGTTTCTATTTCAAGATATGACAATAAAAAATTAACATTAAAAACTTCAACAAAATTATCAGTTCATGAAATTATACAGAGTAGTGAGAATTCAATCAAATCATGGCAGCCATAACACCTCGAATTCTTCTCTAGAGAATGAATTACATTCCTATCTTACCTGTTTCTCGACCAGTCTGCCGAGTGCCGAGGTTAATAACGGGCGTTCCAAACGCTCCAGCCTCCCGGACGCCGCAGCTGCTGTTCCCAATCATACAGCCAGCATGAGCCACCAGCTGGATGAACTGATCGAATGGAACGTGTTTGACCGCACGAAAGTTCGGGTGCTGCTCGATTCCCTTCCTCCTCATTATACGAACCATCTCTTTACTGCCTACATCAAACAAACACAGCAATACATTGTAAAGAGATCACACAGTTAAGTAGCATTTTTTTTTCTTTCTGAACACTAAGGACCAGCTGCCTGAGGCTATGGATTACGGCTAATGATGTTGTAAATAATGTTCAGTGTCTTGCACAGACCAATCGTTACACTTTTTAAGACTTCAGTATATTGTCAGTTGTACATCGGTACATCCGGTTGTACACCGGCGTACATCTGCTGCTATTTAGTAGGATGTGTGAAGTTGCATACTGATGAATTCTAATTCTGCTGTCCTGACCTTTGACATTCTCTTCTAATGCTTTGACTCCTTGAGTTTCTGTAAACAGTCTCTGAATTTATATTCCAGCAGAGAATAATCACCTCTGCTTTGACTAGAGAATCCAGTAGTGTCTGCCTTCCATTAACATCATATTCAAAACGGAGTCTGTTCTGTCTGTCTGCAGTGTCCTTGTAAGTTATCGTCCACTGATGATAAAAGCACTGCCGGTCAAATAAAGACTTTATGTTAAACAGAAACTGCAGACATATTCACAAAGCAGAATTTCAGGTCTGGGGTAATCCAATCACAATGTATCAGTCAAGAAAAGTCAGCTGGAATTAATGTGCGTCATAAAAGATTCTAATCAGATTTTATGTGGAGGGTCTTTTTAGTATTAGTGTCCACATTTCAATATGGACACTATGATCATGAGCCTCCAAGACACACTGGACCCTGTGTACACCTGTACACACTTATGATCAAATCATTCAAAGTGGATCCAAAGTTAATACCAAGTGTAAACAGGTTCTGAGAAAAAGAGACACAGCTGACCTGCATCTATATTGGGGAAGAGTATGAGCGTCTTCTTGTTAAAGGAGATGAGAGCATCCAGCATTAACTCATAGATCTTTTTGGAGTTCATGATGTCTGTGGTAACAGGATGTTGTAGAGCTACGATATAGTCCTGTTCCATCACATGATCTCCTGTTCAGGGAAGAATCACATGTGCATGCAATAGTAAGTCATCTATGCAGCCAAATAAGTTGTGATTTCTCTCTTGAAATCTAATGCTTTGACAGCTTGCTTTACAAATTCTATCAAATACTATCTGTGATATGCTATCAATTATCACCAAAAATAAATGTATTTTATAACCTTAATTTACTAACTGTACAAAAATGACAAAGTTATGTAGTTTATGAAAATGAACTATAGTTTTCTTATAGTAAATGTGTACCACTTATTTTTGGCAGACTGACTACCATTTGCATAACTACAGTTTTACTACAAATGCCATGTTTGCTGTAGCAAATCCATGGTTTGTTTGTGGTTAAAATGATTTAACTATAGTAACCATATTTTTTTGTAGATTTGTAGGAAATCTCATCACATTCATCTTACCGAGCCAAGATTTGATAATGTCAGAGTAATCGTCTCGCTGGTGGGCGGTTAACAGTTTGTCATACGACGGGCAGCCAGCCAACAGGATGCGAGAGTGATCTTCGCACATAGAGATGAGGTGTCTCTCAGCCGAGTGTGTGCAGACAGCATGGTAGTGTGCCAGTTTGGAGATGGCGTGTCGAATGGAGTCGTCAATTGTTCCACTGACTTCTCCACCCTCCAGGTGCAAAATGCGAATATTCATCAGAGCCGCCGCTGTCGCCAAGGCAAGTGCGTCGAAACGGTCACCGTGGACAAGCAGAATGTCGGGAGCGAGTCGCTGGAGCACGTCGGGCAGCTTCACGAGCGCAAGGCCGACGGACTCCACCATAGCAGCTTCATCCTCACCACGAACAATAGTGTGAAGTTTAGAGCCGATCTCAAACTCATCCTGCTGGATCATTCGAAAGGTGTTTCTGAGAAAGAGATACATTTACCCAAATAAATATTTGTTGCATCTTCAGTTTATTGTTATTAGAGCTCATAGAATAGAAGAGTCAGTATGAGGTTTGAGCTCAGCTAACAATTATAGGTTGAAAGTACATTTTCATTAAGTAACAAAATTGTATGTTTATAAAACATTCCAATAACAAGTTCAGAATAACATTTGCCAATCATATACAACGTTGAAAAAACACACATTCTAATAAGATTTTTTTTGATAACTTTAAGAAACCTTCGGAGAATAGTAGCCAACATTCTGAGAACGTTCCCTGTTGGCTGGGAGATAAGTAAGAGGCTGAGGTTACACTGAAAATGCAAGTTCACTCACTTCCTGCAGGCAATGTCAAGTGTAAATGGCCGATGGAAAAATGAGGACTGGTTTGGCTTCACGGATAACAGACTATGGCTTCTAGCCTGCTGTGAGGGTCAAACTCCTGACAGCAAGGGCTACATTCCAACATTTCCATGGTAACAGTGGGACACACTGCCGATTCGTGTGCTAGAGGTCTTAAGTACATCATGAAGATGAAGATATAGTGTTACTAAAACTACAGCTTTGCCTGTGTGTTCTACATTATTGTGGGCAGTGTAAAACCATTTTGTAGAGTTTGATGTTTGTTATGATGCAACGCTTAAAAAAGTGTCACCTTCAAATGACTTATCATATGGATTCTTGCACATATGGTTTCAGAGTTATTCGCAAAAACAAAGCAAAACATCTGTACAAATACAAAACTCTATAGCTGCCTTAAACAAAAAACATTAAACGAAAAGCATACAAATAAACGCTGTTATATTATCTGTTTTAATTTGTGTGAGCAATAATTTAGAATTATATTAACTGCAACATAGATAATCATTACTATTATATTACATTATAGCATTATTATATTATTATACATTATCATATGAAAGTAAATTAATTGTTATTATCTGCTCAAAGCAAATGGAGTAGGTGGTTTTTTGAACTCCCTTTATATGAGCTGAATCAGTTTAAACTTTAAATCAAGTTTTCCAGTGTGACCCAGTGAACTTCTTACCCGTAATCGTCAATGAGATGTGAACCCAGCACCACCACCTCTAGCGCAAAGATATCTGGATGAGATTTGATCCCGAACATGATGGGAGCGAGTTTGGAATAGTCCGCTCTGTTACAGGTGGCCACGCAGATGCGTAGGCGCCTATTCGACACCTTCTCGGTGTGATCCATCCTTGCCTGCGCTTGCTGGGTCTTCAGAAAGTACTGCTCCTACACAAAGAACACTTACTCTTAGCATACGTATGTATAGTGTTTGGAGATCATATAAGGTAGGTTGGTGAGTTTTGAGTGTGAAGCTATCTAGAGTTCAAAACATGATTTTCACTTTGATTTCTTTCAAGGTCAATTGATATGTGAGACAATAAAACATTAACTTACATTTCCTTGTCAACCTTCGCTGTCTAACTTTTTAATGAAATGAGTTTCTGACTGCTGAAATATTAATAAACTACACAAAAAATACTATTTGATATAGTCCCTAGCATGTGAATTAAGATGATGTTTGACCTACATGGATGCTACGGAGTGTTATACACAGCGTTGTATGTGAACAGATGTTTTGTGTGATAGCTGTAACTAGCCAATAGTGTGCATTTTAACATGTCTGGAATCCTGCTTTGACCAATCAGCATTCAGCATTGGAACCTGCCATTTCTAGCCAATAGAGCCAATAGAGCCAATAGTGTGTATTTCTGCATGTCTGGAATCCTGCATTGACCAATCAGCATTCAGCACCAGAACCTGACGTTACTAGCCAATAACAAGTATTTTAGCATGGCTGAAATTCTGCATTGACCAATCAGCATTCCCGGAATGGATCTAGACTTGCAAGTTATAAAAAAAATGCATACATAAAATAAAAAAATAAACAAAGAAAATAAAACTGTAGTAAATCAGAGCAAGATTTTCATGCCAGGATTGCCAAGTTCAAAAGGATTGTACTTACATGAGAATTCCTGACCTGAACACTCTGAGGCATGAACAGAATGAAGAAAAGAAGAGGTAGATAGAGCTACATCACTTTAAAAAGGACAATAAAACTGAGTCTGTTTAAATAGCAGCTTGTCTGACTCGTTACTACATAATTTCTGACCATCAGCACACACTGCTGCAAAACCTCTTTAATAGTCACAGAATGCCTACAAACACACATTTCTGTTGAGCTCCTGGACAATTATTGACTACTCATATACTCAGAATCTGCCTTTACAAACACAGAGAGCAAACAGAATAAGTGCACAGAAACTGAAGCCCAGCGACTGCGGCTGAGTGTTAAAGCCTCATCGCATTGAAAGAAGTCACCGGGTGAAAACAGACTAATTTAAAACAGTCGTGTTTCTTTTTTCCAATATAAAACGAGATAAAGATTATATAGTATTAGGAAAGAAAAATGAATAAATCCAACAGTGAAGACTAAGAACACTACAAATCTACATGTAATATTTTGGTTAAAAAAAGTTTATGTTGCCAAGAAAATGTATTAGCGTAATAGCCTTAAAATGAAGACTAGATCATGATATTGATAAATGTTGTTTTTGTACAAAACCTGTACAAGTGATTGCATGTTTTAAATATGCAAATAATTGCTTAAATATTTGCTATTAAAACAAAAGTGGAAATGACATTGTAATTATCTGAAATAAATCCTTTCAATCCTATATCTAATATATCAGCTGAGTCAGAAACTAACTACTAAAGAGCTACGATTTCTATTTGGTCTAGTTCTACTTTCTAGGTATTTATCTCTGTTTCGAAACTATTGTTACAATCGCATATGTTAAAAGTCATCACTTGTTTGTGAGTTTTATTTATTACCACATAATAAAATGAAGGTAATCAAAATAAGTAATGAGAATTTATGATACTGTTACATTTTATATCATTATATAATGAGAAAGGGCAAGTACATGTCTTATCGTCTTATTGTCTTATTCTCTGAAATTATTTGCTATAAGGAAATAAAATAGGATTTATAGCATAAATGGAAATTTATGAGAACAATACATTTCTGAGTAATGTGTAATTACAATCTTTCCTCATTCTTTCTTACTGATAAATTGTGAAAACTAAATACACAGGCGGAGTTCATAATTGTGGTTGGAAAGCAATTTTCAGATCTAGCTTCTGGACAGCAGATTAATTTACTTTAATTCATTAACACACTGCAAATCTACATGTGACATAGCCAGAGTTACACAAGCATTAATGAAAACTGCTCAGATCCTTTTCAGGTACAGGGGGATGCCATAGAGGGGTGTGTCTCAATGCAAATACCTTCAGACTTACAGTGCGTTTTCTTCATTTGTCACGAAGAAAAAGACTGGAAAATCCAGTTACGTCAAATGTAACTAAATCAGGTTGTCAAATGTAATTAAATCCGGTTATGTCAAATGTAACTAAATGGTATGATAAACCTGTAGCACAAGAACTGGTCAGTGACAATTAAGAATGCTTAAGATGATGGAAAATAGGAAAAATAAACATTTACTTAAAAAATGCATGTGGCAAGTTAAATGCTATGTTTGTTTCGTGTTGTTTTTGAAAATCCATTTTCAGCATTTAAACCAATCAAAAGTTAAAAACCACAAGATGTCTTTTCTCCCAAACTGTATCTTCACCATTAAAATTTGGTTGAAATGTTTAAATAGCAAAATTAGCATAAACTTAAGAACTTTTATTTTGCTTTGACGACATCATGAACACTGCTAAAAAATTAGCATGAACTTAACTTTTATTTTGCTTTGACGACATCATGAACACTGCTAAAAAATTAGCATGAACTTAACTTTTATTTTGCTTTGACGACATCATGAACACTGCTAAAAAATTAGCATGAACTTAACTTTTATTTTGCTTTGACGACATCATGAACACTGCTAAAAAATTAGCATAAACTTAACTTTTATTTTGCTTTGACGACATCATGAACACTGCTAAAAAATTAGCATGAACTTAAGAACTTTTATTTTGCTTTAATGACAGCATGCACTCTGCAAGTGTGTGCAAAACATGAATATACATGATCCCAACATAACTTTAGAATGTTTCAAAGATTACTCTGAGCAAAACATCTGACCTTGGACATGGTTGATGTCACAAATTTGCCTACATTTGATTTGAAATGACCTAGAACTAGTGCAGAATCTACAGTTCTTGCCTTATCATTTTTTATCTTTTTAAAACATAATTATTACTTTTGTACTTTCTACTCTTCATATTTTTTAAAAAAGTTTTTTCGTTATGATTTTAGGATGGTTACACCAAATAATGAAGTGAGAGATGAAGAGAGAGATGAAGTGATTTGAATAAGTGTTTTTACTATTCTAATGTTAAAAATGAACTATAATTTCTAATACAAGTCTAATTTGAGTGATGTGTTCTGTCTTGAGTGTTTTCTCAAATGTATTAGACATTTTCAAAACATTCAAAAACAAATTTAGAAATATTTAGAACATCAAAAGTGATGTTCCACTGAAAAAATTACATTGTTCCAATATGACACAGTTCACTTTGACGTGTCACACCAATTTATCCAGTTGGAGGACACAAGTTGGTTAAACTAGTTGACAAAAGATCTGATGTGTGTCAGTTGCTATAGTTACTGGTTTGCTATTTAATCGGGTTTGAATTAGGGTTGGTCAACCAAAGAGAGCTCTCTACTTTATAAACATCTTCTGGCCTGTCTCCTACACACACAAGAAATGAGGTTATGACGACATATGGCACAGTTTTGGAAAGTCTTCCTCACTCTCACAGATATCCTGCTATGAAGAACCAAAAATCTAGAGCACTATCCATCTGTCCAACCTGCCTGTTTCTCTGTTCTGGATAATATCAACAGTAGCCAGCAAATCATGCTGACTAAATAGGTGATCTCTAGCATGAGAATGAGAAATCCACCATGTTTCCAGCACACACACACAGACATCACATCATCTCTGTACAGCATCACAAGACTCTAGCAACACCCTTATTACCACAACCCGAGGGAGAGGGAAGGAAAGAAAAAAAAGGAAATGTTAAAATGACACGACTCACGTGTGGGTTCCTAGCCTGTCCCAGCAACATGGTGCGCACAGCGTTATCTGTTTTCCACGTTTTCTTAATCAAACAAAACCCTTTTCTCTCTGCTCTCACTCTATTCGGCGTCTCTGACAGCCATTAGAGCAGAAAGGGGAGGAAAGCACTCGCTGCATGCTTCACACAAAGCAGCTCAGGCAGGGCTGCTCAGGGGGCGGGGCCAGAATGGGGCTTGTGCACCGATTGGCTGTTTGAGAGAGATGCAAGAACAATCGCCCTGCACCCTTCATACTCCCGTTCAGGAAGAAGTGAGGTTGTAAAGGGGGGAGGAGTGGAGGTAAGCACATACACGCTTGTTACAGTTGTAATATATATATATATACAGTTGTATATATGTATATATATATATATATATATATATATATATATATATATATATATATATATATATATATATATATATATATATATATACTATAATATATATATATATATATATATATATATATATTATATATTTATACATATATACTAACATTTTGACATATTGTATCAAAGAAATTTTGAATACTGTACCAGCTTTAGAAATGCATATATTTTATTCTAGGCTATAGTGACTATTTCAATTAGCCATACAAATATGAAACATGAAAATCAACCAAACAAGAAAAAAAAAAACTCTGTTTAACCAATATCAATCTTTGATATCACTGTCTTTGTGCTGTCAAAAAAGGACCACGTCTTCATAACCTGTTAACCCTATACACACTAACCAAGCAGGTAGAGCACATATCCGTCTGTGGCTACATTCCACTATTTAGTCATTAATGCCATCCACAAGGGTGTGTTGTGTTATGCAGAACAATGTAGGTGCCGTGGAAAAGATCTGCCCCTGTTTGCATTTCAACTCGCACATCCTGTACTACAAAAGTTATTGTTTTATTACACACTGATAAAACTGTAACATGCTGTTGAAAGTCCATCTGATCTCTTCTTCTGCACGCTTACACTAAACATGTTGCCATAATCTGAGTGCTTTGTCTTCTGTGGATCTCTTGGATCTAACAGTAACAACAGAAAGTTAAAGGTAATGAATTTCCTCTGCCATACAACACATGGCACAGCCTTGAAAAGCTGTATGTTCCTGAAGCATAAAGGGTAGAGCTTTGCGTAAGCAGCACAAAGGCCATGGGTTTGATTCCCAGGGAACACACGTAATGATATTTTATTGTATACTATGAACTCACTTTAGGTCACCATGGATAAAAGCATCTGCCAAATGGTTAAAAGTCAATGGTTGAGTATGGAACATGGACACTGACAGGACAGACTTACAGAGCTGGTCAAGACATTTAATGGTGAGAGAGCCAAATCACAAAGACCATCTGTGACAGAAGACACAATGCATCAAAACAAAGCGCAGTGGCGCCATCGACTGGTAAAATAAAAGACAAACGCAAGAGTAAGACCAAGTGGACCCCAAACCTGAGGTCTGACCCAAGCGGGTTCGGGTCCAAAACTTCGACGAGTGACTCGGACAAGGGTTAGGTTCAATATTAGTTGCCTGAAATAACTTGTATCCATCAGACAGGCAAAAATATAAAGTAATAATAAATAAGTAAATAAATAAATGAAAGTAATGAAGCAGCAGCCAAATCAGTCAGCAGATTTTTATTCTGACTGACTGCGGGGCTGACTGCAATGCTGTTTACGTTCAGGTACAGTCGGTTCGAAAATAAATGCCATTATGTCGGGTCGGACTCGGGTCAGGTTTTTCTTTTAAAAATATTAATTTATGCACATCGGGTCAATTCGGGCCGGGTATGGATTTTAGGATCCAAGAAGACCTCTACCACGTACACACAACAGAAACCCACTAAATGAGCACTTAAGCAAATTATATTCCTCTACAAACATTTAACTCACCAACCAAGTCTTTTTACAGCAAGACTTAAATTTGACATGACAATCTCGTAATAACTAATTACTGCTGGTCCAAACAAAGAACAAAAAATCTTGGGACTCAGTCTTTAATAAGAGAGATTATGGCATAAGAAAATTGCTTTTGCATTCATACCGAGACATTCATTAATATATCATAAAATCATTAATATAACATACCTTGTGTACCTTTATATCTTCATGTGTTTAAGTTAAAATTCATCCAAAGCTACTACAATTAATACTACCCAAAACTACCCAACAGAACTACACAACAGAAATAAAAACCACATCTGGCTTTTTCAAGTGTCACAGATAATTCTCAATGATATCTGGCATGTTGGTGTGTTGTCACTACATTAATGTATAATTAATCAAATATTTAACATTAAATCATACATTATATTAAATATATAAAATGTTAGATTAAATATAATAAAAGTAATCACACCATTATTACCAATACCATAATATTACCATGTTTCTGACACTAAGAAAAAGTGCACCAGTATTACAATGTTTTGGGGCAAGGTATGACAATAACTTACTTATATTACTTTATTATTATATTACTTATTATACTTAACTAATAATTTATATCAATTATAAAAATAAGCAATAAGTTATACAATTATGATAATAATTGCGTACCTGCACCATGGAAATTCCCTTTTATTCGTTAAATGCCCTTAAAGTACCATATACTTATTTAAAGAACTGAGAAAATCACACAGAGCAGAAAATATAAGGTATAGGAACTTATTTTCAATTAAACAACACAAATCATCTCATATTTGTGTGCCCTACTGCATTCATAATGACGTTTAAATATTTCTATACTCTTAATTAACTCTATACTCTCATACTCAATTCTACACTTTTAATGACTCTCATAAAGTAAAAGTGCCTGGAAATAAAGTTCATGATCAATAACAAGTTGACGAAAAGTGTGCGGGTGCTGATGGGCCAAACAATTTCTCTTATTACTTACGTGTGACAAGAATGTCTGTAGTAAATGTCCGTGTGATAACAGACTGGCGTTAACAGTATATAATAAAAAAACAAATGTTGATTTAGTAACAATCTTCACAGATTAAAAGAGTCGCAGATTAGCCGGCTGTTATGATAATCGACTATAACACGTCTCGAAAATTTCTTCTCTTGTTTTTTACCGGGCGCGTCGCAGCTCACTAGCGCCACCCAGTGACGATTCTTGAGGTTCGCTTTAAAACTTTGAATCTTTTTGCTCTTTTTGGCAAAGCAGATTTACAGAAACTACATTTTAAAACAAAAAACAGTAGAGATATAAGAAAAAATAGTAAAGAAAAGAGAGTACAGTAGAGACGTTAAACACTGTAGAATAAAGAAGTTATATTATAAAAGTCTTATATTATAAAATCATAATGCTGGTGCCATGTTGTTAATGTTGATTCTACAATGCTAACTGTACAAATAATCAAGTGTCTATAGGATTGTAATGTTTTGCGTAAGATTTTATGTAAGCAGTTTATTTATTTATTTATTGGCTTATATTTATTTAGTACTTATGTACTTACAAATTTACGTTTTGGACAGTAAAAAAAAATAAATCAATCATTGATCATTACTATCAGTCATAAAAAAGCATGCGACATACCAGTTCGCATTCAACCAGTTATAAATCTTATGTTATGGATGAATAAGGCTCTTTATAGACGTTGTATATATACATTATTGTGCATTTCCCCAATCAAACATTTTCCTGGATCAGCACCACTAGTGCTCCTGCAACAACGTTTCTGTTAACCAGTCAGATCGTAGTTTTAGATCAATGTGAGCTTAAGGGTTAGAACTGCTTTAGGTGCTTGTATACTATTTTTACCTGTTATTTCCCTCTGATTTTAAAGGTATGTTATGGGTTAGGGTTTAGATTGGGACTGTGTTTCTTTGACAAAAACAAAAAATGTTGATCCACATGATCGAACATATCTTATTTGGCAAAAATCACGTGACCCATATATATATATATATATATATAATTGAATTTATGATCCATACCAACAGTTTGTATATATATATATATATATATATACTGTTGGTATGGATCATAAATTCAAAATGTATAACCTGCTTTGTGTTTCTATAAACTAGAAAGAAAGAACACAACAGAAATATAAGGCGTCAGTAGGCCTGTAGTCTGTATAAGACGTTGATTCAGTTTCATCCCCCTGTTCTTCGTTTCAGACAGACAGGAAGAGTATTAGATGATAATACTGCATCACGTCTTATCAATGTTCCAGCAGAGCGGCTGCAGCTGCAGCGGTGCGTCCGGCCGCGTGCGCGCTCGATGCTGCATTGCAGTGGCGCTCGCATGATGTGCGCGAAACCGCACCAGATTGCATAAGCACCGCGGGACTGCTGCGCCGCGGTCCGCAAACCGCGCTTAATGAAAAAAACCCCGACGGGAGACAGTGGCAGGTGGGGGTATGACGGAGGATTTCTGACCAAGCGTGTCGCAGTGAAACGTGAGGCGAGGGAAGGGCGCTTGTGCATTCAAAACAAAAGCACCAAACGCATCTCGCAGAATGAATGAGGTTATCCGTCACTTTACAACCACACACTTGATGACAGGAGAAATAGTCCCCTAGGAACACCACGACCAGGGATGGAGAATGAAGAACAGGCTGTGCGCTGTTTCTCACTGTCATGGTTTGGTGCTGGAGTTCACACGCAGTTCTGTGTGGCACGCCTCCTTCCTTTGCAGTGTTGTTGCAGTGATAAGCTGCTCATGAGAAGTGTGGATGTTAAATGCCAGTAGGAAATGTTAAGGGAGGATCCACACCGTGGAGAGGAGGTGAACGTGACCTTTGGTTTCTCCTTTTCATTCCCTTTCTTTTTTTTAATAATACTGGCATTGCATTCTTATGCTCAAGATGTTGCAAACCCACGTGAGTTTGGCAGAATTTGACGCAGATCTTTTCACTGACACAATGACAATCAATTGTGACAGAGACTAATAGCAGCAACTCGGCCTTTCTGATACATGGAAGAAAGAACGCTAAATGTGGTGAGTGAGGAATGCTGGCGGAGGTTCCTCTTTACAAACACGGGTTTCTAATCTTCTTTCCTCTTTTTTCTTTTCCCTTCTCTTTTCTCCTTTGCTCTCCTCTGCCACACTTTTGTCCACTCAGCTCTCTCTGCGCTGGGAGAGAATAAATCAGTGTTTCCCATCTGGCTGTTGTCCAGAAGAGATAAATGCTCGCAGAATAAAAGTTCAGCAGAAATACTGCGGCCATAAAACGGTCTCTCTCTTTCAGCCCCCCAATATTGATCTACCTTCATGATCAATATGATCAGTCATCTCAAAGAGCCTTTCTGTTCATGATGTAATGAAAATCTAGAAAGACGAATACATCTGCGTGTGGAGGCAAATGAGGGAAAGAGGAGAGTTCCTTAGTTAAAAAGAAAGAATATCACAGCACATTGCACAGCTTGTCCTAAGTATCCACTTGGATGGCTTTTTAGACCTTAGAAGTGCTAGAGTATACTTCATACTGCTTCAGCGTGTCCTCCACAGTGGAGAGAATGATGGAATACCAAACCTTTTTCATGTCTCAGTGGGCTCCAATTGCACCCGCCCTGTTTTGAACACTACAGCAACAGTAAGGGGTTATGTCTGTAGGAACCTTTGCGCAGTGCAGCGCTACCCTAAGTGTGTGTGAATCGTGCAGAGTCATGCAGGATACCACTGTATTTTATACATTATATACAATATACATACTAATATACATTTGTAGCATGTACATATGGCATAAACACATTGAAAATATCACAATCATATTTTAATGCTTAATTGCCTTAATTTCGGTCTGCTAGGAAATTTGAACCAATGATGAACTGAACAATGAAACTGTGATAACATTCTTTGAGTTTCTCTCTCTTTCTCTCTCTCTCATACACATTAAAGTATCATAAAAGTATTTATCAATATCAGTATTTTGCGGTGGTTTGTTAAGCAAAACTGTTGGAAGAAGTGACTTGGATGTCCCATAAGCTGGGCAGATTGTCCTGTTTTGATAATTGTTCCCTAGGACACATAACTCTAAATTTCTGTCCATGTAATTAATTAGTGTCATGCAAGTTGCTTCAGAAAAGCACCTGCTAAATACCACGTTATGTTTCTGGTGCAAACAGCGTAAGTGCAGTGTCTTTCTCTGTGTAGCTTTCTTCATTTTGCAGGTGGAAAGGTTTTACATGGATCCAGTTTGTCAATGCTGAGCACATCTTGTGATTAGTGTTTCAGCATGAGCACAGCTGACAGGTCATGTATTGATTATAGTGGCCTGTGTGTGGCATGCTGTACTTTAACTCAGCTGTCATTCAGCATTGTTTATAGTTTTAATATTAAATGAATCATGCAGCAGAGCCATTCAGATGAACTGCAGATTCTACAGACATGTTGATTTCTGCACTGTCAGAGTTGTACATTATGAAAGGTTTGGCATATACAGTGTTTGGATAATGAATTCCTATACAAAAATCTGATATGTATCATTTCTGGGTTTCATTACATAGATACAGAACATATAGAACACAACATCAAGATAGGTTACATCTGCATTGCAACAGCCTGTTATTCAATTACTTTCATGTAACTTGTCCCAACATAAATTGGATTACTATGAGACGTATCAACAAGTATTGGTGGTGTCACTGCGTTTGACAAACAGACTTTATTTTAAACAGAATATCTGTTGTTTTATCAAATAAATCCTAAGAAACGTGAAATATTTACTTGAGAAGTATGTATGTGCTATTTTATACATTTAATGTATGTTGGAATATGTGGAATATAATTAAACATACGTGGATTAAACATACGTTATATGTGGGATTAACGTGGATTATATATAATCCATATATCGTGGATTATATATAATATAATCCACTTTATATGTGGAATTCTTTTCATGGTATTGCCTCCCTGTGATACATAGCTTCATTGTTTTTCTCACCTGTAAGTCGCTGTGGATAAATCTCTGCTAAATGCCTTAATGTGTCTTATATTTTCTTTTGTAATGCAATGCTGTTGTGCACTGCAAATGTGTCTAGGTGTCCAGATACATTTTGGGGTCACTGTATCATATATTGTGGTCATTGTTAATGGGTATGTGGGTTGTACCTATGAAAATCAAGCCCAGTTTGAGCCATAGACCCTGATTCAGCATTTTCACTGTTAAAAGACCCCGACGCATAAGTCGTGAAGGTGAAGGTCCTTCATCTTTCATTCTCCCTCAGCATCTGCTATATGAAGCTGACAGCAGAACCTGCAGGGATCACCTGATAAAAACTGACAGAGGCGTGTTTCGGGCCGGCACCTCCAATCAGTTTCTCCTCTCTGGTTGAGTACGTGGGATGCTTTTGATGGATCCGGGTTTCGATCCTGGGGTCTGACCGTGTTGCGTTCGCGTTGCAGTTCCCCAGACCGACACACTGACAGGCGCTGGGCGAGCAGGAAGAGACGCCTGGAGATTCAGGGATGCTCGTAGCGGGTTACTAACATATATCCGTAACAACCGGCCCACGTCAACTTCCACATCACCACGATTTGCCTTCGCTGATCCGGCTTACTAAAACAGGTATTTGCATCCCATTTCTCACGGCTTGCAGTTATTAGCGGACACGATCGCTAATAACGGAACGGCTCGCGTACCGCGACACCGCCGAGCTCTTGCGGCGGGGGTTCAACTAAGGTAATGCACCAAGACCACCGCGGTCGAAACGACCACACAAAACATTTAGTAGATATCGGCAGGTTCGGCCAGCAGCCCAGCATAGATCCGGCAGACACGGTGATCACGGCGGTTCAAAGTTACATATCGGATCTCTGACCTCCGGAAGTTGAAAGGCATATTTTGTATCTACAGTGCGCGCCTCACTATGGTGATGGACGGTCACGCAAATGAAATGCATGAGATCAGCACGATCGCCAGCTAGTGTGAGAAGGTCGATAGCAGTTGCACCGAAGGACCGGAGGAGATTGTCGAGGTATAAGATGCGTGCATGATATTTTCTTCATCATTTGCCATCGCGGAGCAACGCTGAAGGAAACGCAAAACTGGTTTCACGTATTGCACCTTGCGAGCGCTGAAGGACAAAGCGTTACCGTCAAGTTGTGCACGGTGCACGAAGCGAGGCTTTGTTACGATCATTAGTAGCGTTAGTGTCATTATTAGTATAATCATCATTATTATTATTATTATACATCATCGTATTTGTTTTTAGAAACAATTTAGATGACTGATACTAGTTAGTAGTAGCTTATCATTGTCGTAAATGATTCGTTATTTCGGTGTGGGTTATTGTAGACTTTGATGAGGATGATTAATATGTCTCGGGTGGCTTTTCTCTGCAGATCTGGCTGTGAAAGGGTCTCTGCTCATCGAAATCGGAGGTGTCGAGTGTAAGCAGGAGAACATCTGAAGAGCCGTCATGAATTTCCTGTTGAAAGCAGCTTTGGGAGGTAAGCGAGCCTCGAGTCAGCGCTGTGGCGCTGCGGCAGCGGGCGCGCGCGCGCGCGCTCCGGGCGCGTCGGGTGATAAACTTCGTGCACCGAAGAGCCCGTCCTGCTCCTGTCGAAAGCAATCATTATTCTTCAGAGCCCGTGTGTTTTATAACCTTCACCAGCCCTGCCCTAAACGATGCTGTAAAATGATTGCAAAGCTGCAGTAAGTGATTTCTTTCTCATATCCTCCAAAAAGCCACATCCCTCCCCCAAACATGTAAGCTTTACCTGTCACCTTTAATTAAAATAAGAGCATTAATGATCATGATTAATGATTGCCCACTGAAAAAGAGTAACACTTTACAATACAAATGCATTTGTTCACATTAGTTAAGTACCTTATTTAACATTACAGTGAATAATTGCAATTTACAAAATAACAGTTTATTAATCTGGCATACATTTCAACGTTTACTAATACATTGGTAAAATCATAAGCTGTCGTATCGGTTTACATAAGCTAGTTGCACAGTGAGCTAACGTGAATGATCAATGAACAATTGCATTTGTAAAAAAAAACCCCCACAAACATCGTTTTAGGAAGTTATTAATATATTTTGCTCTAGTGCGAGAGGTGGAAATATCAGTTTACATTTCCAAACATTCTTTTTGCCATTTATTGTTATAGTCCAGTGATATTTTTGTATGCACAAGGAGTCTGACAAGAGTGGGTGCGTGAAAAGAATAGTGAGTTAAAAAATAGTATATGGTACTGCCACAGTACTTTTGTTGTACGGGCTTGATAATTTTCTTGGAATAAAGTGATGTGCTGTGAATGCCTAAGTGGCTGTACAGTTAAACTGTCTGGTTCAGCACTTTAAGACTGAAACCAGAGTGTGTTTAATGTACAGGTGCCAAGAACCCATCTAGAGCCACAAAGCAGCTGACCACAGCACTCCCCACACTAAATATTTCAAAACACTAGATGCAAACTTATCTCAGAGAAGTATATTAGTCAGATTAGTCAATCACAGACTTGGAAACATTATGTGAAAATAGCAGCTTTGTTTCAACATTTCAAAAAGAAGGCCCATTTGATGCCATCTGGTCTAGATACAAAATCAGAATGAAGAATGCAATTAGCACCATATGTTAACATGCTGAAATAAACTAGATTTTGTGGTTAGAAAATTTGTCTCTCACCGTATTGATTGAATCTGGTTGCTGGTGTTCTTTTCACAGTGCTCTCCCTGGTGCAAAATTCAAGTACAAAAAACTCCAAAACTCAAGGACAGAATGGACTGAATATGACCCAGTTTCTCAACATACTCTTTTTTTGTGCTGATGTTATATTAGATTCACTGCCAGGATTCTAAAACATTATGGTCCTAATTATACATAAAATAATCATGAGTTTATCTCTTTACTAGTGATTGGATATCTGGGAATCTACATGTCATGACAGACAAATACAGCCTCCAAAAATGTGATATAGTTTTATCCAGGTATCATTCACATAGCAAAATCTAAGGTTGAATTATATAATATTCCCCAGATTGTAAATATTCTCTGTCCTCTTGAAATGATTTGCTGCTGTATTTTATTCCAGATCTGTATTTCTGTTTGTATTCGGTGGTGTTCAGGTACTAATCAATTTGGAAGCAGAACTGATCCATGTCCATTTTTGTCATGTTGTATAGAGTGTTTGTCTGTTAGAAAGCGTTTCAATCTTCACTACCTCTGGAGTTGAGAGACAAGTACTCAAGAACATCAGAAGATTTACATTCTGGACTTGAAGGTTGATGCTTCTGTTAATAGATCTACAGTAATGCCAAAAATCCACCTATGTTTGTTATTGGGAGCCAGCTGAGGCATGTCTTTCCAGAAATAGCAATAACAGAATTGTGACCAGTCAGTAACTTATGCCTGTTCCCGCTGTGAATTTTAATCCCTTGGACAGGATTTCTTTCAGTGCTCGGATAGGTTCTTCAGTGACATTTTCCCCTGATCTGGGATTTTTCTGTGTGCTTCTAGGTTTCTCGATGTGCTCTGTTCAGGCTGTCAGTCAGACTCTGGTGAATCTGTTATTTCTGTGGTTTGATGAGTTGGTTGTGCTTTCTCCAATAATATCAGACTTCTCGCTTAAGTAGCCTCGCTTAGGCTACTTAAAACAGATCCTCACGAATGATGAAAAGCAATTTTGCAACAATGGATTTTTTCTATTTGACAATGCGTACATCATTTGTAAACCAAAAATGGTTTGTGTATGTGGATTTGTCAGTGAATAATATATACATTTCTAACCTGTACATGTCTGATAACTCATTTCCTGTTTGTGTGAAGGAGGCCCCCCTGATGTTGGTAAAATGATGGGTGGAGATGAAGAAAAAGACCCTGAAGCAGAGAGAGAGAAAGAGGAGCAGAGACAGGAAGCTCTGCGTCAAGAGGAGGAAGAGAGGAAGGCCAAACATGCCAAGATGGAAGCAGAGCGAGAAGTCATAAGACAGGGTATCAGAGATAAGGTAAGAAGTAGACAATAGTACAATCACTATAATTATTGTCTATTTCTTAAAGCAACAGTTCACCAAAAATCATAATTCTGTTGGCGTGTCTCCAAACCCATTTGGCTATCCAAATGTTTGGATACATATGACAGAATGTAGTGTGTCAAGGTCTTCACTTCGAAAAATAAAGTTCACAGAACCATAACCAACCATTTCTTTCTTACCTTTATATAGTCTAAACAACATTATTCCACTGCAAAGAACCTTTCGTAAAACATAAAGGTTCTGCGAAAGGTTCTTTATGGAACCATCCAACCAAAAATGATTCTTCTATGGAACCTTAAAGCAAGTGTTGGCTGCATGTCATGCCAGTCAGATGAACGTTTGACAGCAATACTGTACCATGGTACTTCTTCGTAACTGCTTTTTCTGTGCTTTGTTTCGCGCATCAGTACGGCATTAAGAAACGAGAGGAAGCAGAAGCCGAAGCGCAGGCCGCCATGGAGCAAGCCAGCGAAGGCAGCCTGACCCGCCCCAAGAAGGCGGTACCGTCCGGCTGCGGAGACGAAGATGAGGAGGAAAACATTATGGATACGGTGATGAAGTATCTACCCGGCCCGCTGCAGGACATGCTGAAGAAGTAATACTCAGAAATGATGCTGAGATGTTATTTTAACGTGTACTGACTTCAGCCGAGAGAGGGCAGCGCGGTACACCCGAATAAACCATTCACCGTTCACACATTTCGAGAGCTTTAGATATTAGACAGATCAATCAACCGTGAAGGGTTAATTATCAGAATATAAGCCATATTTTATCTTTCCCGGGAAACCTGAATCACGTCATCCGCGGTTATTTCGTATCCAATACTTAAAAAAGCAATATATAGGTTATATGCATGACTTGTTCGAGTGTCCGTACCGCTGTTTTGTATTATTGATCGATACGGTTTTCCACGTTCATTGTCACTCGATGTGAGCATCGTCGATCACGGATCCTGCATGTCCCCATAGTGTACGTGTGCGCACCGGCATCGTGTTTTTCACCGTGACAAACATTGCAATTGTTAAAAGAAGGCAATAACATTTTCCCCATGCTGTAAGCTGACAACTACCTTTGTAAGTTTATTACTGCAGCGTTTGTTAATTTCAGTCATGCACTATAGCGAGTAACATTTAATGCCTCAATGCAGTTTAAAGGGTTGCTGGAAGAGACGCATACTCAGTTTATGAGCGATTATGAATTTATGAACAACATAAAGAGGGAATGTGCAATTTATGATGTTAAGATCAGTTTCTGGTTTGGCCTCATGGGGACTTGTTGTGTGTGATCCAGAACATTCTCAGCAATAATATCATATTCTGTTTGCTTGGCTTGCGGTAAAACAAGAAATAAACCCATTAGCGTGTATGAATGGGTCTGATGATTTTGGATGGGATGACATGCGATCTGTCTCAAGAGTTGATGTGTATGGCACTGTAATAAACCTATCACACATATCTAATATTTGTCTTTCAATCCTCTATTGAAGCCTACAGATTCTCCGCATCTGTAGTGCTGCTGTCGTTAACACACTTCACCACAAGGTGGCACTGTTGATCAATTGTAATCTCCTGTGGGCAATGCTACTTTCTCTTAAAGTGATGCATGGGAACTTAAATGAAACTGTATAAATGAGGGAGAAGCAGCAGTTTCCACACAAAATGTTTTAATCTTTATTAACTCAGTAAAACAGACAGTAAAGTGCACTATCAAAATGTCCATACGTGCACATTTTGACAGACACGGACCTGCTTCCAATGAACACTTTTCCCTTTTGCATTTTCAAGTTTTTAAAATGTTCTTTCCTTTAGACAGCAGGAAAACTTAGATTTCCATCTAAGCTGCAATCTGTAACTTTTGCATCTCTACGGCCATCGCTGTTTGTAACATAAAATTGCAGGCTACTTTCCGCACGTGTTGAAGTCATTTTCAGCCTAATACGACCCAACAGCTCAAATTATAAATAATTATTATAAACTTACAGTTGTGAATCAGGATACGTTTTTAAACGTTATTTGCTGTTCTTTCTTTTTTAACAGAAAGTTACAGATTGCAGCTATAAGAAACTTTCTCTTTTATTGTCCTGGGAGACTGATCCCGGGTCAACAAATGATCCCGGGACAACAAATGAAATTGTCAAAATACATTTTTTCATTTTAATTTTGGGGTGCAATATGAGTCAGATAGAGCATTGTAATAACTTAATGTGTTTTGATTTGGAATAAGGAAATTGTATAAGGAAGTCTGGTATAGAGAAGCTGCACATTCATTTTTATGATAAGCTAATATCATACAGAAAAACATAAAACAGGAAATATGAGAGATAGTTATCGTTAAATGCAGAAAATGAAATACAGCTTCACCCTACTGTAAAAAAGATCCTCCCCTTCTCAACAAAGAACGTAAAATATACTATAATAAATTATCTCATAAATATATTGGAGAGTGTATGGATATCTGGTGACATAATAAAGGCATACTCAAGTTAACTGCGCTTAGCAGCAACAAAGCAACAGGTTAAACCGGTGAGATCACAGGTGAGTTCATTATCCAAATGTGCAGCCACCAATGGAAGAGACAGACAGTGGAGGTCATGTGATCTGCCTTAATACTGCAGTTGACTTACTACTAAAAACAGTACACAGCAGCTTGGCCAACTTCAGTGCTGTTAGCGCTAATGCACCTTCGAAGTGTCAATTTAATAAACAAAATCTAAACTTTACTAATAGAAAAACAGTAGAACATGTCAAACATACATTTTAACTCAAAAATCACACATTTCCAACATGCTTCTATGCAATGTGTGTGTGTGTGTGTGTGTGTGGCGTACTACCACTACAGTGAGATTCAAACTACCCCAGTAATTTAAAACCACAGCTGTAACGAATCAGGTCTGATGTTTTCAGAGTGCATAGGGCACTTACTGTAAGGTCTATGGCTAGACAATACTGTAAAACCAACACACAAAGACTTCCAAACAGTGAAACGGCTGGTTCTAGGATCAAACTGTTTACAATAAATGGAACAGGTCAGCTGAGATCTGTTTGATAAATGGAGCTTTTTCATCGTCACTGTTATGACAGGTAGTTTAAACATCTTTAAAACACTCCACCAGGAGTGACTGTGTGACTGATAAACAGATGGTGGTAACTTCAAGCTCCCAGATCTAGGGCTTAAAAAAAAATCACATTTCTAATTTAAATGTTTTCTTTAGATTGATGATGTGAGAATCTTGTCAAAGACTGTTCTGGGATGGAAAACTGTAAAATCCTGTGTTACTGTATCTGTGAAACAGGAGGGTGGAGGACGTGAGATGAGATCGGAGGGGGTGTGGTCTGGCGCAGGTCCCGGGCCATAGAGGGTCTCCTGCTGCTGCTACACGGTTGTCCGACACTTAGGGAAGATGGGTTCTTCAAGCCTTCTCTTTCTTACTACAAACAAAAACAAACAGAGTGTGTCACTAAATAAAGTACAGTAAAAGATGGACTTTTGCTTACAACAGTATACAGTTAACAGCGACATTTATGAATGAAGCAACAGAGAGAGATTCAAGATCTGAAGACATAAAGGAAACCGAAAAACACAACTAAAGGTACAGTAGGCAATTTCGGAGAGGCTAGCTATAGCCATGTAGCTTTAGGACTGAAGGCAATGATTGGACAAACATTTTACGGTCCTGCACCATCCACAGAAAATATAAAAATATATTTACATCAGTTGGCCTAGCGATTGCTATCAGGATGTGAAGAAACTTTCAACAAGCATAACAAAAATGTTTCTGGAAAAGATCACCTACCCGGTCTTTAAAGACACCATTCAGCCAATTAAAGCTACAGTTTGTATAGATTCCAGAAGAACTGGAATGAAGTACATGGGTCATATGGAGCACTTTCATGTCTCTTTTTGTACTCTTTGGAGCTTTACTAGAAAACCAGAAGTAGTCAAGGAATACTGTTGGAAATACTTAGGAGAGCTAATATAAGAAGTTTCTATATCAGAAGAAAGTTTCTGGTCTTAAGAAGAAGACTTGGAGACAACCCATCAGACAACAGACAAACAAAACAGACTGACAGACAAACAAAACAATTGGAGCAAAACATGGAGACAAACAGATTCTGGGTTCCAAAAGATTTTTTTTGGACAGTGGAAGACACAATGCTGAAGTAGCAGCAAGCAGAGCTGGAGAAACATTCTAGAAGTCCAAAAAGATTCAGAGTGGATGCAAAAGCGCTTTGTCGTGGTAAAACAAATGATCTCTAAGCTTTATGTACTGCAGAGAGGCTTCAGTAAAGACAAGGCACTCAGAGGGAGAAATGCAAGGCAAGACTTAAGTTTACTTGGGTTTTGACGAGAACTTGAACTTTCTACAGAAGGCTCTTTCCAGCTCAGGAACTGACAGAGTAAATGTGATTGCGCCATCTGTGTCCGACCGAACTACACGCGCTGTAAAATCATACATGCCATAAACACAAATACACATCAGCTCACTGGACCACCATAACTAGCCCACAAACATACAGACACATACCTTTCAACAAATATTCACACGCTAAACCATATTATGAGAACATTCTCTTCTCTCTCTCTCTCTCTCTCTCTCTCTCTCTCTCTCTCAGTGTGTTTTTGAATGTCTTACCCATGTCATTGTTGTTCATCATGGCATTGGATCCACGCAAGCGTGGGCCCTGCTGGGTGAAATGGTACCCGAACTTCAGCAGAGTGGTGTTCTTCTCCAGAATGTTAACTATCTCCATCTCCACCTTATTTCCCAGAGGTTGACTCTGTACCCAATACACACAGCACAAGCACAGATGCGAAAAAACATATCTGATGTGAATACAGCATATCTTTAAGAAATCATTTTCACATAAATTTAGTATGTATGGGTTAATGACAAATAAGGAATTTCAAGACCAATGCAGGGATGGTGTTTGGTGAATAGACACATTAAGCCATTTCTGTATGGCCTCGTTTTGTGCACTGTCATTTTGGTGATACAACAATCCATACATGTGGAACAATCCATGTATATGGATATACAATTTTATGTTATGGTAAGCACCCCTGCTGACCACACCAACAGCAAAGTCATTGTTTTTACCCCATGGGTCTCCCCTCCAGGTACAAACCTGCTTAGCTTCAGCAGTAATCCAGGAGACATCTGCAAGGTGATAGCTTCCCTCTTATCAGCTGTGTTTTCCTCATTATTTCCAAACCATTATATTTTGACAGCTCACATGGCGAACAAGTGCAACCACAGACCTCATGCAGCTTCGTTCGCACCTTCAACCTCAGGACTATCAGCTCAGCTCTGAGTGCGTGATTTTACCTGATTGTCAATCTTGAGCTCCAGCAGTGTGGTGTTGCTCTTTAACGATTCCAGAAGAGCCAGGATTCCGGCTCCAGTGATAAAGTTTGACTCCACGTTTAGACTCTTCAGAGTGCTGTTTACTTTCAACATGTCGGCCAGGGCCTGGAGAGCCAGACAACACACACAATTTAATCCCCAGTTAGTTAATGAATCTTATGATGAACACATTTCATAAATTCACAATTCACCCCAAAATCAAAAGAAAAATGTAGTATGTATTTTCATATTATGTATTATTATTCAATATCATACTTTGTATGAAGAAGATAAAACACAGTGTAGTTAGATTCTATTTTTAATATTATTCTATTTTTGTATTATATATTATTATAGTATTATTATTTTACGTATAAAGCATATTTTACCCTAAGGTTTTGTACTGTGACATTATTTTCATGACAATTCCTCAACCCCAATGTAATTTCTGTGATGTATCTAAATATGTTTTGTTTGTTGTAAGTCTGTTAATTATTTTTTTGAAGATCATTACTAGTATTACTGTCATTACTAAAACAAACACAAATTAAAGGATTAGTACAAATTCATAAACACATTTTACAATACATATTGTTTTGATAGGAAACATGCTAATTGTCAAAAAACAATGCAAATGGCCCTAAAATTAAGATTTATGTTCTTCTTGCATTTTTCCCTTCTAATTTTAGAGTGAGATTAGACCCAGACATGATCTTGAAAGGCTTGGTGAGATTAATCCAGCTGGTAACATTATCAAGAAAATAATCTGCATACACCTGCAAACACAAGAAATGTGTTTCTTTGCATGACTCACATAGGCTACAGGATCATTACTTCTGGTGCCCACGATGCTCAGGCGCTCCACAGCCGTGTTCCCTTTCAGAGCTTCAGCATACGCTTTTAGAGTTGGGATTGGAATATTCTACAGACCATCAGGAAAAACAGACACATAAGGGAATATTAATTTGGATATTCATAGGGAATATTCAATTCAGATTGCTGGCTAGATGATGTGATATCCATGTAGTGTAAACCAATAGAGTGTAGGTGAATAAATGATGTGAGACCACAACCTTTATGTTGTTTAGGTTGACCTCAGTTAGGTCCGGATCGTTGCTTTTGATCCTCTGTAGTGTTTCCTCCACATCTGTGTCATTGGGTTGTTCATCTGGTACTGGTTTATACTGAGTACACTGAATTACACCTGTGTGTAAACACAACACTGGATTACACCTGTGTGTAAACACAACACTGGACTACACCTGTTTATAAACACAACACTGGATTAAACCTGCGCATAAACACAACACTGGATTAAACCTGCGCATAAACACAACACTGGATTAAACCTGCGCATAAACACAACACTGGATTAAATTTGCGTATAAACACAACACTGGATTAAACCTGCGTATAAACACAACACTGGACTACACCTGCGTATAAACACAATATGCATTTCACCAGACGGCAGTAAAACTGCAATGAACCAGACTGGTCTTAAATCAATATGTATAATATACAGAAACATATTATAAAATAATGTATAAAAACAGTCTCAAATAATACAGGATAACTTGTGCATGGGTGCATAAAGAGTTCACTTACTGTTTAAACCCTGTTTGTTGACGATGGTACTGCTGGCCAGCGCTTCATAATACTGCTGATTACTCATCAGTGTATGCATGCCCAAAATGGCTACAACAAGAGAAAAATATTTTACAATTTAGAGAGAGGGAGAATAAAATGGATGAGGCTAAAGAAGGAGAAAAGAGAGGCCATATTCTAAACCTTTGCAGCTTTTTCATTTCCCTGAGGTCCTGTTGTTAGGTTAGTAATAGTCATATGTTTATGTATTTTGACATGAACACCATGATGAACAAATTCATGAACAAATTGTTTTTGAAGTTTATTTTCAATAAACAGTCTGCGTGGAATGAGCAAAGAGATTTGCGTTGAAAAATGTAGAGTGCGTCTACAGAGTTCATAACATTTTTCTTTTGAAAAGATAAAAGAAAAAATCCTCTACAATGATTAAAAAAGACACCAAAACATGAATAAGGAGCTAACAGAACAATTTATGTGTCTGGCACATACGCTGTATCTGATTGTTGACCCAGGGCCAAAGACAACTGAACTAACCTCTTTCCCATCTACAGCTCTCATCTGCCTGTACATTAAAACCGGAGCACAGACTGTTCAAATCCACTCCTTAAATCTCCCTCATTTTCAACCTGGTCCAGAAGACAAAAACAACTGACCTCATTTCTGGACAAACCTTTCAATCATGCTAAATGAGCGAGTGACTTGAGGGTTGAACTTTTTTTTAGCCAGCAGAAAAACTTTGTTCCCCTTTTTTGGTAGCCATGCGTCTTTAGAGCACATTGATGAGTCACTGTTGTAAAAAAAAGAACTCAATAAACTTGCAGAGATCTCGGGAACTGTCTTGTGCACACATTTAAAGAAACAGTTCACCCAAAACAAAATTCTGTCGTGATTTACACACTCACGTGTTTCTTATGTGGAACACTGTACACTTTTGTTCCATGGAAAAACTCAAGTCAGTCAGGCATAGAGAAACAACATTTAAACAATGAATGAGTAAACAATGACAGAATTATACGTTTTGGAGGGTGTAATGGCCCTTTAAATCTTCATGCATATGTAATAAGCATATGGTAAAACATATGCTGCAAATACTTTAAGTTAGAGGAACATTCTAGAAATTTTATAGCAGCATGCAATGATGCAGAAGAACCTACTGGACGGATCCGTGGCTTAGAAACAATGAAGAGAGAGAATGAGGTAAAGGTGTATAAACTGAAGAGAGGAGATGACTAAAGACAGACATACAGTGACACACACACACACACACACACACACACACACACACACACACACAGTGAGAGAGGAAGTGGAAATTAATCAATGATATTATAAATGAAATTACAGATGTTAATTTTAGTGAGGGTGCTGATTTCTGTGAGTAAAAAACACCAAATGTCAAAAACGAACGTCTTTAAACTCTTTTTTTGATTATGCACATTTGAAGTCACAATTTAAACCTTATGAAAGGTTTTGAAATACCTTATGAAATACCATAAAACACTCTGTGTGTTAGATATTTGTATTGTACCTGCTATATCACACAGCTCTGCGTCTGAAGCATTAGATAATGCCTCTTCTAGCTCAGGCTCCAGTGTGACGTCTTCCAGGATAGGATCAACAACTTTTGTCTTAGGCACCCAAGCTTTTCCTACATATGCACATTTACACAGAGAGAGAGAGAGAGAGACAGACAGAGTGAGAGAGGTAAAGAAAACAAAGTTGTAAATCCTTGACTCTCTTCAAGATGTTTTCCTGTCAAAATTTAATCCTTGTCTCTAGACACCCTCACCTCTCTTCTCTCCGGTGTAGGGAACCAGATCTTCCCGGTCTGGATGTTCTTTGGCCTGTTTCTCCAGGTGAGCGAGCAGGTTATCTCTCTGGAACGTTCCGGTTGGTGCTTTCTTAGTTTGATCCTTCTGTCTGAATCCTGCCGGCAACAGGGCATTCTGGAAACCACATCATTCATATAATGTAGATGGCTTCATTTGATTTCAACATACTTACTGGAAAGTATGTAAAATAACCTGCAATTTTATGTTTCAAACAGAGATGGCGATAGAGGAAAAAGTTATGGCAGCTTTAAAAACATGTTTATTAACATTGACAGCTATTATGAAGCATTACACTTAATTTCAAGGGAAACGCCCTACCCTAAAAAGTACCATGGAACAATATATGGCATCATATATTTGTATAATATTACGTTACTTATAATATTGTTTTTTGATATACACCATGGTACTATGTATTAACATACTCATATACTGTAATATGGTACTTGAGTACTGTAAAATATTACACTACCAGAAAAATATTATGATGTCTTTATTCTTTAAAATGGCAGCATGGTAAAACCATATTCTTTTACTTGTACCATGACGATAATATACAATATAATATACAACGATATATGGCGATAATATACAATATACCGTGACATCATATGGTAACAGAATATGTACTCTGACAATGATTTTTTTTAACGGTACATTATGTAATACCCCGAAACACTGAACACTAATAACATTCTAGTATTCATACATGACAGAGTCCAGAACACACAGACCTTCAAACAAAACTTTATCAGACACCTCGGTAATGTTTATTCTTAGTGCAGATAACACTGAGCTAAAGCAGACTCTGATTTATTCTTAAGGGATAATCATTTAAATTTTGCACTGCTAAATTCATGGTACTGTTTAATATTACAGGAAAAAGGCTTGGCTTTTAACGAGAAATATTTATTTTTGTTGCATTTCAACAGATTAACTTTTGGGCAGGAATCAGTATTTATGGTAAACTTCACCAGTGTCTCTGGCCAAATATCTCAGTTTGAGAGCAGTAATTCTCTCTTCCCTCCCCTCCATCTCTGAACATTTATTCTGCTTCTGTGTCTAAATCTGTCGAGAAGTGCTTAGAGCTGGAGCTAAACCAGACTCCTAAAAACAAATATAAAACTCTGATTTAAACTAAAAAACAAGAATCAGCTACCACTAATGCCTTACAACACTGAATTTTTTAAGAACATCACTGTCAAACCAAACAGCTTCCTCAAGTGGACTACACCATGATGCGACACAGCCGAATCAAACAAAAAACATTGGCAAACAGTCCGGTCAAAAAAAACAACAACACAACAAGCAATACAGCAAAGTTTTTAATCAAGCACAGTACTGGCAAAACAGCCCGACGCCAAACAAACACCATCGTGATACAACAGAGTCCAGTCAAACAAACAAAACTGTGAACACCCCAGTGAGACAAACACCACTATACACAACACAGTCAAGTCAAACAAACATCACAGTAAAATAACAAAGTCTTTAATCAAGCACAGTACTGGCAAAACAGCCCAACGCCAAACAAACACCATCGTGATACAACAAAGTCCAGTCGAACAAACAAAACTGTGAACACCCCAGTGAGACAAACACCACTATACACAACACAGTCAAGTCAAATAAACATCACAGTAAAATAACAAAGTCTTTAATCAAGCACAGTACTGGCAAAACAGCCCGACGCCAAACAAACACCATCGTGATACAACAAAGTCCAGTCGAACAAACAAAACTGTGAACACCCCAGTGAGACAAACACCACTATACACAACACAGTCAAGTCAAATAAACATCACAGTAATATAACAAAGTTTTTAATCAAGCACAGTACTGGCAAAACAGCCCGACGCCAAACAAACACCATCGTGATACAACAGAGTCCAGTCGAACAAACAAAACTGTGAACACCCCAGTGAGACAAACACCACTATACACAACACAGTCAAGTCAAATAAACATCACAGTAATATAACAAAGTCTTTAATCAAGCACAGTACTGGCAAAACAGCCCGACGCCAAACAAACACCATCATCATACAACAGAGTCCAGTCAAACAAACAAAACTGTGAACACCTCAGTGAGACAAACACCACTATACACAACACAGTCAAGTCAAACAAACATCACAGTAAAATAACAAAGTCTTTAATCAAGCACAGTACTGACAAAACAGCTCGACGCCAAACAAACACCATCATCATACAACAGAGTCCAGTCAAACAAACAAAACTGTGAACACCCCAGTGAGACAAACACCACTATACACAACACAGTCAAGTCAAATAAACATCACAGTAATATAACAAAGTCTTTAATCAAGCACAGTACTGGCAAAACAGCCCGACGCCAAACAAACACCATCATCATACAACAGAGTCCAGTCAAACAAACAAAACTGTGAACACCCCAGTGAGACAAACACCACTATACACAACACAGTCAAGTCAAATAAACATCACAGTAATATAACAAAGTCTTTAATCAAGCACAGTACTGGCAAAACAGCTCGACGCCAAACAAACACCATCATCATACAACAGAGTCCAGTCAAACAAACAAAACTGTGAACACCCCAGTGAGACAAACACCACTATACACAACACAGTCAAGTCAAATAAACATCACAGTAATATAACAAAGTCTTTAATCAAGCACAGTACTGGCAAAACAGCCCGACGCCAAACAAACACCATCGTGATACAACAAAGTCCAGTCGAACAAACAAAACTGTGAACACCCCAGTGAGACAAACACCACTATACACAACACAGTCAAGTCAAATAAACATCACAGTAATATAACAAAGTCTTTAATCAAGCACAGTACTGGCAAAACAGCCCGACGCCAAACAAACACCATCATCATACAACAGAGTCCAGTCAAACAAACAAAACTGTGAACACCCCAGTGAGACAAACACCACTATACACAACACAGTCAAGTCAAACAAACATCACAGTAAAATAACAAAGTCTTTAATCAAGCACAGTACTGGCAAAACAGCCCGACGCCAAACAAACACCATCGTGATACAACAGAGTCCAGTCGAACAAACAAAACTGTGAACACCCCAGTGAGACAAACACCACTATACACAACACAGTCAAGTCAAACAAACATCACAGTAAAATAACAAAGTCTTTAATCAAGCACAGTACTGGCAAAACAGCCCGACGCCAAACAAACACCATCATGATACAACAGAGTCCAGTCAAACAAACAAAACTGTGAACACCCCAGTGAGACAAACACCACTATACAAAACACAGTCAAGTCAAACAACTGCAGAGCCTTCTCGAACAAAAACTGCACTGGTACAACAAAGCCCTTCCAAACAATCATCATGGAAACGTAACAGGCCTCCCTGAAGACACATTTAAATAGTCTTTGGTAAAAAAGAAACATGTTAATAACATACAGCTGCAATTAAATGTCCCCAAAACACAGTTAAAGAGGTGAAAGCAGATCTTTATCAACGCCTGTCATCACTTAATGAAAGGTTTAAAAGTCTTACTTGCTTTAACATGGCTATTTTGGTGTCAATGGACACTTACAGACTGTTAAAGCATATTTTAAGATAGTTGTGCAACACAAAATTAGCAGCGTTTTAATGACAAATACAAGAATATTTGTAAGTTAAGCTTACTTGTACTTGTAATATTTGTATAAGCCAACTTAAGCTAACACTCAGAGTGTTTTTCAACATTTAAGCTCTTTTAAATGAAACCTAAATGAAACTAAAAGCCCACAAGAGGCTATACCCAGCTAACAATTTTAGGTTGTAAAAAAGGTTTCCTAACGTTTGATATATATCATCTATCTATCTATCTATCTATCTATCTATCTATCTATCTATCTATCTATATGTGTGTGTGTATAAATAATATTACTATAAACTTCTATTAACGTTACTGATATAATGTTTTTGATAACTTTGAGAGAACATTGAGAGAACATTAAGAGAACGCTGAGAGAACTTTTAGAGGATGTTCGCCAACGTTCTAAGCACACATCCTGTTGGCTGGGTCTTATTTGAGACTATAACTTATGAAAGACTTTATAAAAGCATTTCAAACTCTCTCACGTCAGGATCAAGCTCTTCGAGCTCATCTTCAAGTCTTCTGAGGTCTTCCTCACTGAGGCTCTGCAGGAGCTCATCTTCATCCACATCCCGATACTTCTCCATCTCCTTACGGAACATGATGGACGAGATAAAGGAGGGAGGGGACACGGGAAAAGAAACAAGAGCGGCAGGAACAGATGAGCCCCCCACCACAGGACCTGATTGAGGACAGGACAGGACATTTAATCAGACACAAAAGTCCGGAAAAGAAAGTTCAATGCCATTTGAATGCATCTGCTGTTTTGCAGCTTATTAAATGAATTTCTAGTTTAACACGACCGTCAGTACTGACGACATTACTTGAGCTTTTATTGAATATAATCGACAAAGCAAAGATCAAGCGAGAAACTGAAGGGTGAATTCAAGGGCACTGAGCGGCACACGGACAACCTCACGAAACGTTTCTCCTCTTCGGTTCGTGAAACTACACTTGATTATCTTTAATCAAAACCAGCCTGAAAAAAAAACAGATGCGCAACAGCGTTAAGATGAACGATATAGAAATGCATTAAAATAACAGTTACTCTGCGATCATAACGGCAAGCGAAACGATCAAATATCGGACTTTCTCCGCGCCGTTTGCGTTTGGTTTGTCTGTGTATCGATGAGGAAAATAAAGCGCGTTAGCGCTGCTGGCTCCATCACTCTCACTTACTTCTCAAGCGCTTATCCCGGACTATATATAGCGCAATGTGACAGCTGAATACTTTGACCAGATATGGTTTCTTTTCGGAGTCGCTAACTCACACAAACGTCCCGTTGCTTCAGAGAGTAACTTGCCGAGTTCACGTTTCGTGGAAGAACGAAGCTCGTCACGGTGGAGAAAAGTCGGGGCTTCGCAATAGTTACGGCTCTTGCCTCAACTTGTGAAGTTCAGCCGTCGGTCGCGATCAAACAATTTCCACAAACCCGGAGCGCATCGCCCCGCCCCCTGCCCGTCAAATGACGTCACGCGCCCAGCCCACCAATCGGCGGCCCGCACATCTCCCACCGTGGATCTCCATCAGTGGAGTGGAGGACATTTCTATCAGTGTACAACAGCAGAGACAAATGCCAGCCACCCAGTGTGTTGTTTTGTCTCGTTTAATGGTCTGAACCAACTCTTAGGCAAAGAAAACACAGCTGAACATCCAAACACAAATGTTCTTTTACAATGAGGCCATTTTCCCAACGCACCGTGCAAATGCCACAACAAACCAAAAGTGCAAAATCAAGAAGGCAACGATAAACAAGTGTCACACAAACAAACAAACAAATCAATCAATGCACTTACATGAAGACAAATGACCCTATTGCTAAGACACGGAAAGGTTCAGGTATTGAAGAGGTAATTTGGGAACTGTAATATTAAGATTTTATTGGTAAATGGCAAAAGAAAATGTTTTCCCACGACACTAAGAAAGATACTGATTTAGATTTTTGAACGTGTAAATGAAACAAGCCCATGCCATATGTATGCCACCAAACGCATTTTGGAAATCACCTCAGAAAACGTTGACTCTCCATCACTTCTCTGCATAATCTACAGATGAAATCTTAATTCCGAACAGAGAAACCCTAGATGAAGCGATTCAAGATTTCTGTAGACTCTTGTCTTACAGCATGGTCGCTCTGATAGTATCAAGAAGCTCTGCTGAGCTCATCTAAAAACTCCACCATAATATTGTGGATCCAGATGTCATTGTTTTCCTGTGTGGTGTCCACGAGGTAGACTGAGATTTTGCGCTCCCAGGACCATTCCGCCTCTTCAATAGACTCAATCTGGGCCACCAGTGGTTTCTTCTCCACATGGTTTCGGAAAACCATAGCCGCTTCCTCACACCAGACGTCCTGCTTTACACCTGAAAATAAGAATTACACCAAGAATTGATAATTTTAGAAAAGCATGACTCCCTCTGTATCATGAGTATACAAGTGCTACATTCAAGATATTTTAACAAGCATCCCAGACTTAAACCTCAGAGATAAAAAACAATGAGTTGAGATGTTTGAGTCACAACTACAAATCATTTCTTAGGAACTGTCACTTTAAGTAAACTGACTCAAAGCTTTGATTTAGTGATTCGTTTGCATCATCACTCAAATTTTGTAAATTAAACTTTTTATACTGGTGCTTCTATATATTCTCATACTCATTTAATGAAACGTGCCTTCGGTTTAGCTACATTTTAACGGCAATTTGTTTCGCAACATTGAGTGTTTGATTCTTGGTTCTTTGTTGAATGATAACTGACATAATGCTGGAGTCTATCTTACCCGCCAGCTGAGCAGAAATGCCCTGAAACGGCAGCTGTCTGAACTCATCGATGAGTGGCTGAAGTTGAGAATAGTTTATCAACTCATACTTCCCATAATCCAACTCGTACACAGACACCAAACCATTAGCCAGGATGCCCTTTACCAAAACACGATGCCAACTATAGAGACAGATTGTGTGTGAGAGAGAGAGAGAAAAGTAACACAATTCCGTCATACACAATCATTACATTTGGCTTTTGTCCCGTTCAGATCTCACTTGCTGTCGATCTTGGCAGCGTAGACGCCGTTTTTCCGGATGTCGATGTGCGTAACTTCTTGTTTGTTGTAGTACAGGATCATCTCTCCCATCAGCACCACCAGCTTGTACAGATCCTGCCACGGCTGCAGTACAAAATGTCCAGGGTGGCACGCAACCGACACAAACACGTCCATGTTTTGCCCCACCCAGGGTAACTCCAGCTGAGGGGGTATGGTGAGGGCATTAGAAGGCATGCTGGGCACATCCCACGTCTCGAGAAAGGAAGGTTCAGAATCCCTGGTGACCCGGCTCAGGTAGACATCCCGATGCCAGAATGGACTGGATGCCAGTTGATGGTTAATGCTGCTCTGGAGATCTTGACCTCCATCACCACTGATCAAGTAGATGTGAACCGTTCTGGTCTCATCAAGCTTTACGATCTGAACATAAAATAAACATCCAATGAAACTGGATAGAGTAACATTAACATGACTGAAGAATAAGTAAAACCAAATTCACAGTTTGTCTAATTTTTTTAATTCAGCTTGTGAGTCTTTAAACAGTATTCTAAGCAGGCACAGATCAGCATTAAATCAGCTTTCTTAAGACGCCTTAGGAGTCCATCAATTAAATCAAAGACAGGAATTTAACAGAACATGGCTGACCTTCATGCAGTTGGGGGCTTTGCTGAGGACCGTCTCTCTCAACCACAGAACAGCTTCAGGAGGCCAAACATTCCCATCTGCATTCACATCTGCCAGGAGACACTTTATAGCCTATAGAGACAGAATCACAGCCAGTGCATCACTGCAGATTAAAGACCTGAAAAGTGTTTATTGCAGCTGGTTAAGACAGAAACCCGGATCACAGTGAAAGAGAAACTAGCTAGTGCATGAAATAAAAGTGGAAATTATTTCTGAAATAATTTTACCCAAATTTACTCACCTTTAGTTTATTAATAAAAAGTAAAAATCATAAAAAGTACAAAATGTAAAAAAAAGTTGAAAATTAAACTTCATTAACATTTTTGACAACATTACGTAGCACAAATCTGTGTGAACACCACACATCTCTGTATGCTGTCTGGCAGCTGAGTGTGAATGGAAAAGAGGGAGAACCGAGCGGAGGAAGCGTCAGCATGTACCTGTGGTGGTATAGTTATGAGCTCTCTGAGGTAGATGGGCGGGATCTCCCGCAGCTCGCTAACTTCCAGAGACGCTGGAAGTCCCAAATCCAAAAACAGGATGTCTAACACTTGACTGCCATGAAGATTAGTGATCTACACACAGATGGATCTCATTTACTAATTTCTTTATACACAAATTAAGCTATTTATTTTAACTTAAACAAAAATCAGTTTCTTCCACTCACCTCTGCTCTCGCCCATTTGCCTTTGTATTTAGCCAGACACACTTTTCCGCAAAACGGCTTGGACACCAACAGCTCCCATGTTAACTAAAATGTCAAAATAAAAGTCATTTAAGGGACGTTTTTAAATAAGCCTCAAACTAAACAAGATTTAACTTAAAGTTTGTTACCTGAGAGATGAAATGTGCCTCAATTTTGTCCATGATGTCTTTGAGTTTGGCCTGGCCTCGCGAAGGCAACTGACAATAAACGCTGCCGTCAGAGCACACGTTTGTCACGCACACATTTGTGTAGACACTGTTCACCTGAAGGGACACAACAGAAGTTACGTCATTATTTTAAATCAATCAACAATCACTCATTCTGTAACATCATTTATTTTACAAAGGTCCAATAGAATGTGCAGCAACAAACATTTGAATCTGATTCAACAAGAGATCTTCCAAGAATGTTGATATAACACCAGAACAACACTGAGGCACTTTACTTTGGGAAACCCCTTTTTAATGTCTCCGGTCATAGCTATAGCTATACTAACAGCCATAATGCTTGATGTTAAAGTGTGATATTGCTTAATTAATTAACCTGTAGAGGATTCTCCATTGATTTATCCTGCAGAGCTTTCAAACAAACAGCGTTCACATTGACATCATCATTCTGGGAAGTGTCGTACAATACGATAAGGGGCGGGTCCTCTCGTTCCATAACCTCAGCCAATAGCGTGCGGCCAACAGCTAATGACTCCAAAGTCTTCAGAACAACCGCCACAGTACTGAACAGCTCCAGACCTAACACAATAAAATGCTTTGAGAATAGTTCTCTGTTTAACTGCTTTTCACAGTTTAACTGCTTTTCACAGTTAAACACACACACACAGACTTCTGGTAAACATCACCTGCGAGTTGGCAAGTGGTTGCCTGGAAGGGAAGTGTGAGAAACTGCTCTCTTAACTGCAGCAGCTTCTTCCGGCTGACCACCTCAGAAAACCCGTGATCTACACAAAACACCTGTGGACAGACAAACAGAGATAAACATGATGTTTGATTTATTACGAGTACACTCCACATTGAACCTTAAAGTACCACTGACAACTTCTCCATCCATCCAACCCTAACCAAAAACTAACTAACACTTCTAACCATAACTATATACATGCTTCACCATCTGACCAAATACCACTTGACACTTCCTATTCTAATCTTTACCAAATACGATTTTATCTAAATAACCACATATCAACCGACACTTCATCTAACCCTTAATACATCTTCCTAGTCCCAATAAATCAGAGATGATAATGTCTACTCATCTATGTAGAACTAATGTTCCACAGAACCATCTGTCTATTTCCTGCCGCTCTACTCTGGGTCCTTCAGTAATGCCATGAACCATCCAGCAAAAAAAACAAGTTTAAACTTTATTTCTCAACAAAAAAAAACAAATAAATACAGACTCTGGCACCTTCACACTGTCTTCTGTGACCTGGTGGACCTGAGCTCTCAGCACTGCATCCTCCTCTATAACAACTGCCACCAGCTGTCCAACTTCTGGAGAAAAAATACAAAGTCCAGCCCCAATGTTCTTGTAGAACAGGAGCATGGCCTCCTCCATGTCCTCCAGAGCTTTAGAGTAGCCGTCACCCACAAACCTGAATAAAAACAAAATATTATTCCATAATATTAAACCAATACATATTAGTGTATTGGTATGTTTTTGATCCACGTTACCTGAGAATAACACTGTCGGTGTTGCTGACCTCCATCACCAAAACAGACAGAAACTCTGCTGTCGGGATAGTCAAAGGTGGCACATGTGGGTTTCCAGAGCAGGTTACGAGCAGTGGGCGTGGCCGGGGGCGGGGCTGTGTGTGGACCTGAGACGGTAGCGTGTACAGTATGGCTCTTTTTCGATTATCTGGCATGGGGTACTCAACCATACATGTGTCAGACAACAAAGATAGATCCTCCAGCGCATACTGCGGGAACACACACCTGAAGACAAGACACAACATTGACACAACATTGACACAACATTGACACAACATTGACACAACATTGACACAACATTGACACAACAGTGTGTACGTATTCTCTTGCAAGGTGTCCACAATCGTACTTGGTATTTTAATAGTGGAACCATATCAAGCTGTCCATACTGCTTTGTCGAGTAGAGGTTAAAACAATGAACATTTGGGTTTCTACTTGGGTGTCTTCTCTCAAACTGAAAATGTACATATTTAATGTTAGTATCTATTTACATATTCCTGGAGATGTAAGCCATTTAGAATAGACACAACCAGACTATTTATACTTCTTTAGCAAGATGCATGCTGTGCAAAGTATGTGATTTTTTTGGTTTTGTTGGAACATCCAAAAGTAAAGACATTTTAACAATTAGACAAAAACAATATGTATTTCTAAGATAACTGGGTAACTTCTAGACTAAACATAAAATAAGGAGGTCCTGTGATAATGTAGCACATTTTTGTGCCACATGTTTATGGATATTGTATTATTTTTACATTAGGTACTATACAGTACAGTACGATAGTATTCTATTCCAAGCACTAATTTAGTTCATTCCTACCCAAAAGCCTCCTGGAAAAGCTGAGGAACGCCGTGAGCCCACAAGCCCTGGCTGTATTTATTGAGCAGCTGCCGCAGTTTCTGCTTGATCTCTGGAGTCAGAGGCTGATGAGGGGGTGGAGTCGAGGGAGGAGTTATGAGTGACGGCGTGCCAGGTTTGGCCATGTCCTGGACTGGAAATTCCAGTGTGGTGGGCGATGTTGGACTCAGGGGTGTGTGGGATCTCTGAGCTAGGGGAGGAATGTTAATGGCAAGTGTTCTGAGGCTGTGAGATGTTTGCTGGGTAGGTGTTGGTTGTTTTGGTGTGGTGGAGTTCACAGACATAGCAGGCGTGGTGCTGCCTTTAGAGGACGGTTCTAAGATGGGATACACCAGCTGGTCCACTATGTTACTGCTGCCTGGCTTTTCAACCTAAGGACAGCAGAGAAAAACAACTGATCCCAACCGGTATCAGGCACTTAAACAATTCAATACAAGACCCTAAACCCAATTATACACAAAACACTATTATATCAGCAGACAGCAAGTGTGCATAGAGAACTACTCTATAATGAGGTCAGCTGTTGAAGTAATTCCTAATTAAGGATTTTTAAATATACTGTGTCGTAAGGAATCTCTGTACAGTTGCGGATTTACCTGAGCCCACCTGCATTTCTTAAGAGTTGTTCACACAAGATAAACAAGATAAAGTGCAATGCTAAGACAAAAATAAAAGAAAACAATAACCAAAGACATCCATCAGGATAACACCTATATTAAATTGTCAGCCTGACTAATCAACTAGCTTGTGGTTGAAAAACTAGTTATTTTGACTGATAACGGCTCCTAACAGATTACTGGTGACTTTAAGTGACCAGTGTGTATATCTGAGTTCTCTCACAGTGCAGATGTGCGTCCAGGTCTCAATGTCTCTGTGCATGTGCAGTTCCTCTCTGAACATCCCTTTGTAAAGCTGAGGGATTTTCGACAGCCAGACTCCACTGCTGTACTTCTGCAGAAGCTGCCTAACACGACTCTGCACTGCCTCAACATCGGCCCGGTTTGTAGGCTTATTCTGACCTGAAGAAAGCAGCGTAGAAACAAAATCACTTAAATGTTGAATATCAAAAAAATTTCTGAGGAAAATACCAGTACTTGCAGGATTTGTCTAAATGGAACAACTAATAAGAGTCTGCTGTGCGTGAGACTTGACATAGCGCAGCCTCACAATGCAGAAGACCATGTTTAGTATGCAAATATTAAAAGAAATATTAATACAGTGCTGCCTTGCACACTGAGAGAATCAGAATCACAAAAATGTGAGATTTACCTGCTGTTCGACTGGTTTGTGTCTTTATATCTGTATGGAACCTGCTGGGTACAGATGTGTTCCCCTCTGACCTAACATCACTGGAATTAAAATAAGATTTGAATCATGTATTAAGAAGGCTTTACTGCTCTATTCAGTTTATATCATTGTTAGTTATTTCTTGTGTAATCACAGTTATTACTTGCTAGACAGTCTCACAATCAAATTGTATAATTCAGCACAAAACTGCCATTTCTTTGTTAAAATCCTGCCATATTTTATATATTCAATGCAGTTGGCTGTTATTATTTATGCAGTTTGTTTATTTCTACTTATATGTAGTTTATTATGTACAGTATTTATTTACATCATGAAAAAACAATACTATTTAATCTTCATTAAAACAAATAAAGCTTCAGTGTTCATGGTTTATGTAAGAGTTTGGTCTTCTGTCACTCACCCTGCTGATTTCCGGCTCTGTGGTCGGGGGGAAATTCTGTTGGAGGGGAGGTCACTGCTGTAAACCTGCCGCTGGTTAGGGTAAAAACTAGATTTAGAAGCGGAGCCTCGAGCGGAGTGACTCATGTGAACCGGCTGCCGCAGAGACAAGCGAGGTCTAACTACAAAGACACAAACAGTTAAAGCACATCAACAAACAAGATGTTGCAACAGACCAGCACACACATCAGACAAGCTTGTTGAGGCAAAGAGCGACTGGTAACAGATATATTTCCTTTACCTAGGAACATAAAAGGAAATAAGTTCCTTTTTTGAAAGGGAGCTGATAAAAAAAATTAACTTGGTACTTATGAAACATGACTATATATTAATTTGTTTGACTAAATTCGACATACCCTACAGTATTATTATGATGCTATTTAGGCTTTGATGCTACTTCTGCTGTCTATTTGAACAAAGCCTTATAGTAGAGAAAGGGAAGACAGAGAAAGAATTGTTAAGAAAAGATTCCTACAATCATTGTCATAGTGGTAGATTGCTGGATCACTCTGATTACATTACATTACATCACTCAAACATCTCTCTCTGTGGGTTGTTTGTTTGTGTGTGTGTATATACGTGTACCATTATATGAAAACAGAGAGGAAGACTTTGTTCTCATTTGGCAGTGCAGTAATTTAGAGAAGCCAGACTTCTTTGCATTCTTCTGCCTGGCAACCAGCTGCGCAATATGTGCAGTCTCCTCGCATACACCAGCAAAACACATGACCTACAAATACATACAGTCTATTACATTTATAGTTTAGTTTTGCTATAACAGTACGCAGATTATTTGATAACCGGATTCAAATATCATGTTTTAAAGGGACAGTTCACAAAAAATTGCATTCTTCCATTTATTCACCTTTATGTCATTCCAAACCTATATGACTTTTTTCCTCTGTGGAACACAAATGAAGATATTTTGAGAAACGTCTCAGTGGTTTCAGGTACTTCCAAACAGAAATCAATGGGTACCGCTGTTTGGTTACCAATGAACTTGTATCATAAAATATCATCTTTTGTGTTCCTCAGGATGAAAAAGTAATACAGGTCTGGAATGACATGAGGGTGAGTAAATGATGTAAAAATTAAAAGGCCACTTTTTGCTGTATCGGCATTGTCAAATACCAAATACCGAGAATCAAACACTTCTGATTAAAATCCTGTCAATACACACTGGGGTTGCCAGCTGTTCAACTCTTGTGACCTACAGTAAATTACTGTAACTACTGTACAACATCTTTTAAAAAACTGAAACTGTGCTATATTAACAGTATGCATCACCTCTCCGGTATTAGAGCGCTCCAGCCGAACCACACCAGGAATACTGATCAAGAAGCTTTCCAGAGTGGCATATCCAAACCTGCGGTAAGGAATCACCTCTCCAGTCAAAGCACGGTAATCTCCCTGCAGACGGGTCATGGCCACACCATGCTTACTGCTCTGAAGAACAGCGCGGAGCATCTTCTTCACCAACTCAACGTCACTCATCCTGCACACAGACCCACACCCAAACTAATGAAGACACCACGGCTGTATGAAGGTACCTTTTAGGGAAACTGGGTTCAGTCTCCATGATTTCTTGTTGACTTCCTGCCACTTGATACTGTCTGATGATGGCTATGTCCCAAAACCTTGCGAGCTGCTGCCTACCTGTACATTATTTTTGGAGAGGGCATCAAACTGAGATGAGCTACAGTATGATGCCATGTAGTCTGATCCACTATAATTGAATAACTAACATCAAACTGAGGCGTTTCAAGAGTTAATCTACCCTTATACCACCTAACAGTTTATAACAAAACTTATATATAACTTTATATGAACATCAGCGTTACGAAACTAATGCCACCCCCTCTGCACACATTAACATTAGGAGACTGACTTAGTTAACATGATCATACAGCATTTATTAATCTTCGTTAATGTCAACGTTGATTAGCGCAAGTGTTAACTTTAGTTAACTTAACTAAACTTCACTAACCACAGCGTTTGGACATCCTTTTTTTGTAAACAAAACTTTACATTTTTAAGATGGACTAGATGGTTTTTGGTGAACACTTTTTTTGGGCGATAATGTAATAATAGTGACGAAAGATGCTACACAGATCACACAGACATGAACTCGCTAAACAAGCGACATTTGACGACTTAATGACCTCTTTTTACATGGTTTATAATCCAGTATAAATGAGTTAAGCAGAGATATTGTGGTGAATTATGTCAAACTCGCCTGTTTTGTCCTCTTTTTGGCTAATTTAGGCGTCCAACATCGCGCGCGCGCGCACTTGTACTCGCTCCAGCTACGTCACACGTCACTTAAAGGAGGTGAAATAAAAACGTACGTGGACGTGATGGCGATGGTTAGTAATTTACCAGTTATTAAAAATAATAAAAGTGGTGAAAGAAACGGGCAAGAAAATAATAAAATCCAAAAGTGCGGAATATTTCTCGCTGCAGGAATCCCACACTAACTACATTTACAAACTATTCAATAAGCAATCACTGGAGAAATGTGGCTTAAACATAAGAAACAGCCGTCACATAATACTGCTCCAGTCTCCTTTACTAATAAAAATGCTTTAAATAAAAAAAAAAATACCATGAATATGATAACCATTCAACATCACGTATATTGTAGGATGGGTTTACGTGGTTCATTATGTTTTTCTGTGCACCTGTGTATTTTTGTATTGTTTATATTACGCTTTATTTTATTATTATGTGTCAACAGTTCAAATTCAATGATATTTACAGGGTTTTTGCCTATGTGCCATGGTAAAATATACCAAGGAAAAGGCATCGGTATACTACGGTGACGTTAAAGCTGCAGTCTGTAACTTCATGGTACAAAATAAACAATAAGCAAGTACATAACAGATGTAAAATGTCACTCTTAACGGTAAGCTTATATTACTGATTTATAATTTGAGATGTCAGGTCTGATTTCCTGTCATTTGGATTCATTTGGCATCAACATACATACAGAAGTATGTAAAGTAACCTGCAATTTGATGTTTCATACAGAGATGGCGATAAAGAGGCAACAGCAACGCACTGCAGCTTTAATTCACCCAAACAGCTATTATACAAACAATTTTCTATGACCAATAACACATTTGTTTAGCAAATCAAACACTCAAACTAGTTTTTGAATGTCATATGAGTTTCTAATTGAGTCTAATTTAACTGTGCACACTGCTTTCACATGTGAGTCCGGCTTCTCTTAGTCCAGTTCTCTGATCAAACCCAGTCTTGATTTTACACTGGGAGAGCCTGACCATGCTCTCCAGAAACTGGTTTCGAGAGCTCCAGCTCTATTTCTGTGACCTGTGTTTCAGCATTTGTTGATCAGTCCATTTGCTTGTTGTGCCTGTGAGGTGATGGTCCGGGCTAAGAGGAGGGGGTCTCGATTGTCGTGGTGGTCCTGTGGTTTTCTCTTTCTGAGCAGGATAAGTGCTGGGTTCCTCAGCAGTGTGTAGAGCAGGAGCCAGCGCACACGTACTCTGCCCCCTACTGAGCATCATGTTAAAATGCAGAGAGGCATTTTAGAGAGGCAAAGTTATTTTATGGGATGTTGTTTAAAAAGGTCATCAGTGTGCCCAGGCCGTCTTTCATGCCTCAGAGAACGTGAGTGTCTGTGTGTGTACTGTACCTGTGGTATTGCTAAAAGTATCGTAAGAGGATTCTGCAGGTCTCTGATTCTCCATTCTTCTGCCAAGCAGCAGGTGACAAAAAGACAGCATAACTTGGTTGCTATGGTAATGATCGGCAAATATCATCCCTATCCAGGTATTATATCCTGCACAAAACAGTCACTCATTAGCGCCATTGTATAATCATTGTACAAAAACTAATTTATCTTAACTTTTACAGTTGTAAATGGAAAAATTATCCTCCAGTCATCTACTGTTTGCTTACAGGTATGACTGTAATAGTACCGCACCTGGATCCATAGACTCATAGCCCCGTTGCATGATGGTGCGATCAATGCGTGACACCAGCCATGTGCCCAGAATGCCACTTACTAACAGGCGCAAAATGCAATTGCTCAACCCCATTATCACATTATAGAAGAAGAAGAAATAGTTAAAGCAGTGGAACGCTTTTCTGTGGAAAAAGAGGATAGATCTATGGGTTATTGCACAAGCAAAAATTAAATTTTTTATGTTTATTTACTAGTTGATTTGATATGTACAAGTTACAGTTTTCATTCCATATTATTTTCATTTTGCACTCAAATCTTGCAACAGGGATTATGGAACATTATTTCAGCTAATGTTCTCTAGTAGTTCTCTTAAAGTTATCAGAAAATGTTCTTGCAGTATCATTAATAGAACTTTGTTCTAACTTTTGTTACTTAATGGAAACATTAGGGAAATGTTCTTACAACCTAAAATTATTAGCTGGGTTTGTTTTGTCGTTCATCACAAACTTTGCTAAAATTGCTGTTTGAGGTCATTCTACCTGTTGTTGAGTGCAAGAGGCTTTTGTTTGTCGTCGGGTGAGAGTTTGTCCTGCAGGAAGAAAATCTGAACGAGAATAATCTGCACAATCACTATGGCTATCACGATAAATACCGTCAGCCTGCAATTTAAATTAAAACACATTAAACATATGATGATGTCATGCAAGCTCAAAAAACATGCACAATGAAAGTGCTTATAAAATATAAATCAAGTTATGAGATGTTTCGATGGAACTCACAGAATGATGGCTACACTAGATAGCCAGCTGAGAAACTTTCCATTCTTAATCGGCAGAACAACTCCATATGCAATAATCAACGCAAACAGAAACTGCATGAAGTGAATTATCACAAAACCTGCAAAGATAAAACACAAAATAGAATCAAGCCAAGAATCAAGTCAAGAAATCTTAGAATGCATTCCTATAATGTTGTCTAACATGCTCTAAAAGTTCTCTCAAGTAATTAAAAACATTTGTGCTGTATTGTTAGTAGAATGTTTTGTGATAGATATATCAAAATGTTATTCTAAAGTTGTTAGTGAAACATTTAAAAAGTGTTACAGATTTAAAAAGTTTGAATAAAGTTCTTAAAAAGTTTGAATAATGTTCTTATAACCAAGCAGTAATGTTAATACAATGTTTAAAAACCGGACGTTTTGAATGTTTCTAGAACATTCAAAATAACATTTTTATGTTACTTATTGGAAACATTAGGAAACATTCTTACAACCTAACATTGCTAGTAGGGTAGTCAACAAATGTTTCTATATATTTGGCCTACTAACAACAACATTCAGTATTTCGAGCAAAGTATGCTTTAAAAGTATGCAAAGTATGCAAAAGATCAATGCCCGTGAAGACAGTGACCGATATGAACTCAGGGTAAACTTTGCATGCTGACCTCAAGGCAGGACATGACACACAGAAATCAATACAAGGAAACTGAACAATTGAAATACTATTATGGTTGACTATTATGGTTGAAGTTTTGCATACCCCACAGAGTGAAGGCAATCTGCCAGCCTGAGTATCTCGTTATAGCAGCCTGACAGAGAAAATAAGTTCTTTTTATGGTTAGTAATTCTTAACTTTTGCCACCATCTCTGTTTAAAACCTAAAATTGCAGGTTACTTGATCAACTTTACATACTTTACGTACTTTTCTTTACATATGTTAAAGTTAAATGTAAACAAACTCGGACCCAACATCTCAAATTATAAACCATTATTATAAGCTTACCGTTACGAATGTTATGTACTATATACTTCAATAAATTATTTTTTGTTTATTTTTTACCAAAAAAGTTTCGGATTGCAGCTTTAAATCATACAGAAAACAGGTGGGAAGACAAATGCAAACCTTCACAAATCTTTACTCACCACACTGACCGCAGGGCTTGGCTTATGGAACTTGACTGGAAGAAAGGTTTTCTCCCCCCTCCACAACCTCTTTATATGTTTCCTGCAGTCAAAAATGCAGCTGAAGGTTGGAATAGTGTTGTGATATACTGCCTCTGTCTAATTACTGACATCACACACAATAGTGTTGTAAATGTAAATGGTCAAGCATGCATACCTGTAACACACCAGTACATGAAAAGTGTAAGTAACAGATGTCAGAGTGGCGAAAATAGTTGTGGCCAACCAAGACACTAGGAAAAAACATATTTACATTACATTCTGTCCATCTTACATTTATTTCATCTATCTATCTAATGCATCTACCTGTCTGTTTATCTATCTGCTATCTATCTGTTACAGTAATGTAAAAGAAAGCTCTTACTTCGTGCAACATAACTGAACTCGTCCAGTGCAGGTATAAATGATGTGAACATGTTGTCTGTATGGTTACAGGACGAGGCTATCTCCGCAAGTGAATCCTTCAAAGCATCGAGCTTATCAAAGGCAAAATCACTTATACTGTAGTCTACCAGTGTCATCTACACAAAGACATTCACATATGCAAGTCACTTTACTTTATGTTACTTAAAGTGAAGTGAATAGAAACATTTGAGACTAGACAGGCTCAGATTTAGCAATGTTAGCATAAACTTTAGTTTCTACTATAGTTGTATACCCAGCTAACAATTTTTAAAACATTTCCCCAATGTTTCCATTAAGTAACAAAATGTAAAAAAATGTATGTTAAAAACGTCCATTTTTTTGACCTTGTATTAACATTACTGCTTGGTTATAAGAAAGTTTTTACAACTTTCCACTAACAACCTAAAAATAATGTTTTAAGGTGATATATAACATAAAAAAATGTTTTACTAACGTTACAGCAAAATGTTTTGAGAGAACTTTTGGAGAACATTAGTTAATGTTCTGAGAACATTCGCTGTTAGCTGGGTATACAGTGTACTTGTGTACTGTAGCAAGTGCTGACTTACGGTATACAAGCCAATTAAACAGATAATGGAGGTACCAATCATTCTGTTAGGGAACTTAAAAAACGGGTCCCAGTCATACACTCTTCTGCGGAACCAGCTCTTTGGTTCTGGCCTGAGGGAAAACAGTACATTCAGTCATTGTTGACTGGAGTGAATAGAGTCATAAATAAATCTCCATGCTGGATTTGTGTGTACCGCTCAGGGGGGCATTTTAGGAGAGTCTTTACATATCTGAACTGATGCGGCTGTAAATCCTCTTCATTCTATAGTTTGTAAAAACAAACCAATATGACAATTGTAGCAGCTGCCAACACAGATATCTGATAGCATATAATCCAAAAAATGTTCTGATGCGCTGACCTCATCATCCTGCAGCTGTAGGTGGATTCTAACGGCCTTCACAATGATGTACACAAAACGACCCAACAGGAAGCAAAGACACAGGAAGAACGGCCACAGAATGATGACTTTCTCATAACTGCCTAAAATCTGCAAACAGTTATTATTTTATTGTACTGGAAAAAAGAAATGTAATGTGAATGTATTCCTGACAACCAGTTTCTATGTTTACAGAAATCTTTACAGTAGCGGTTCTACAGTTTATTAACTGTACTGCAATTTTTAGACACTGGGGCCAGGACATAACAGCAAAGATATATGTGCATGTCTAACTCAAGTTCACCAGAGACAATAATCATTGAAGACATCTCAAAACAGTCCATCACAAGTTCCTTGGGAACACCAAACATCAGAATAGTGAATTTAAAAGCTTATGTTGATTCCACAACTTCGTTTTTTGTTTTATTTTGCAATACTGTAATAACCGTCAATTTGCATTGATTTCACAGTAAACTTCTGAGTGCAGTATTGTTTCTACTTGTTACAAATTGTGTTTACACAAAGAAACTATCGCACTTGTGCTTTAAACACTGAGGTGATTGTTGCTAATCTTACCATGCAAACATAAACTTTAAAACATAAGTTAATGATTGTTAAAGATTAAAGTTAATAATTAATAATATTCACCAACCCTTCCAGATGGACAGCTTATTGTGTCATACAATCTAGCAGTGAGCCTGAAGGAACACATAATACATACAGTAATGTATAATACATACAGTAATCAACATACAGTAACCCAATACAAATATTTTGACATCTCTGACAACAAACAAATACTAGTTACGAGTGAAAGGTATGTTCAGTAGTTGTTATGTACCACATGAGGGTGTACAGTACACCTAAAGCCCCTCCTAGTGTTCGGTGTGGAGTTGAAAGACAAGCGAAGAAGGGCAAATAAGCCACGCCCACTTCGAGTGCTCCTAGCAGGTACACAAAGGCTGAAAGAGATACAGAGGGTGTGATTATAACATTTCTTTGATATGACAAAATAGAGATTTCTTACACACTTTAAGATAAAAATGAAAGTTTATAACCGAAATTATAATCCTCTCCAAAGCCATGCCTTCTCCAGTACACCAGAACGTGATGCAGATACAGAGTTTGACAGGCAAGTAGGACATCCTATCATTGCATTCGGACCAAATGCAATGATTGGATGAGCATTTCATTGTCTTGTGCCTTCCACAGAACATATAAATATGTATAATTATATATGGAATAAGGAATTTCATACAGTTTGCATGTTCCACCAGTTGAACTATGGGAAAGCTTATTGCTTAATTACAGTACTGTAATACAGTATCGTATACAGTGCTGTGTGTAAGCTATGTACTGTACCTTTAGCCCAGTTCGGCACTTTCATTGGGGTGTAGGACTCCGAGAAAAGCTGAAGAACGCTGGGAGCGATTGCGCCAAATGCAAAACCATAAGACCATCGATTACTTAGACTGCCAATGAAATCCAATGGGCTGAGAAAAATAACACACAAACTATCTGAGTCCTGAAAAGCGTTTAGTATGTAACTGGAACTATATTTTGTTTAAAAATCAGAGATCACTCACACCACAATGCCAAATCGACCCCTAAGGTACGGAAAACGTTCCTCAAAGGGGTGAGCCCTTGATCTGCGCTGTACAAAAGACAGCAGAACCACAATGAAGGCCTGAAATGACAACAGTTACAAATATTTTATAAGAGTAAAACATGTTGTTGAAGATCAGCAACAATTAGAAGACTCCATTAATATGTCATTAACAATCTTCTATCCAGCTAACAATTTTAGGATGGAAAGAACTTTTAGAGAATGTTAGCCAATGTTCTGAGAATGTTCCCTGTTAACTTGAGTACTATCTAATATTCATATTTCAAAAATGTTGTTGACCAGCTGTCAGTCTTATCAGACTTTAAGCATCACTTCCTGCAGAGAAAGTGCTGTATGTTTGTTCTGGGTGGGGACAGAGTTTGGTTTGGATAAATGCATGCATCATTACTCACAGCAGGGACGAGAGAGCAATGAAGAAACAAATCCACTGAAAATCCATTCTGACACTCTTCCCTGAGAGAAGAAAAGGGGAAGATAAGAAAGAAAGAGGGAGGGGCTACATCACTGACACATGTTTACATGAATGAATTATAATGTGAATGAAGAAGCTTCAGTGAAGTTCTGCATGTATTAGTATCATCAAAACAAATATTGTCCCACTTACAAAGACCATCAAAACGTTATATAGGTTAATTGCATCAGTGATCTATTTACTGGTGTTATATAAGGTGAAGTGTCCTAAAAATAATCTGTCTGAAACCTGACAGATAAGATTTATCATACACCATTGACATAAACCAGAATAATTGCCACATATCGGTTATGCTGCATTAGTTTTGATTTATCTGCATTCATATCAATTATTCATTTATAAATACATATAAAGAAAGAGCGCTTTAGATTTGGTCAGTTTACATTGTTAAGTTCATGTTTTAGAGTAAAAGACTCATGACCCGAGATCTTTTTAAAAATAAAAAACACATATATATACAAATACAACAGAATGTTCAAAATACTGTTCATGTGAAATGTGCTCTGCCTGTCTCTAATCTAAGTTTCAAAAGCAGAAATAACTCACATGATTTTCAGTTCAGGGAATCCTCTGCCGATAGTACGCAGAAGCAATGCTGTATGCTGTGTCTGTTGTTGATGTACAAAAACTAGTTAAACATTAGAGGTGTTCTTTTATATTATAAACACTAGCAGTCCCAAAGCGCTCTGATATGAGGTAACGCTTTCATTGCATGAGGATATGAGGATATAGAAATGTAGTCACATGATTGGTCAACCTTTGGTTTAGACCACACACAAGTGTAACGCTTTCAGAGTGAGATGTGGCTGTATGTTTTATTGACTGAACAGTTACTATGAATCCAAACACAGATAAGACCTGCTGTTGAACTGGAGCAGATTATGTAGATAATTGTGGATTTGGGGTTTTCTTCATTTGTTTGTTTGGATGTGTTTGGCTGCGTCACTCAGTTGGTAAAGCATGGCTCTGACAAAACCAGTATCATGGGTTTAATTTTGATAAAACAAAAACTGAAAAGGGTCAAGCTTGAACTGAGTTGGATAAACTAAGGTCACTGAACGGAAGCAGATATGCTGAACCTGAAAGAAAGTCAGTAGTACAGATGAAGGGCAGGTATGCACATTTGGCAGGATATGCTGCAGATCACTAAAGCCAACATACGGGGGCGCTGTTGAGTTCATGGCTTATTATCCCAGACAGTGTTATAGATTCTCTGAATAAAGTGTCAGGACATTTGTGCGCTATTTAGTATTTAAAGCATTTATTTTGATATCTTATATGTACGTGTACCTTAATCTGATTTTATATTATCATCTCCCCTGGCACTCTTTTTATGTATATACAGCTGTTTTGCCACATTTCTCTTTTGTACCGTAATGGAATAAGTGCTTCATGTTTTCATTGTTATGTTTCTTGAATAATGAAGGAATAAACTTTAATGACATCAATGGTGGGAATTATTTTGAATGTATACTATTTCAAAACATACCTTCTGTACCTTATATATATATATATATATATATATATATATATATATATATATATATATATATATATATATATATATATATATATATATATATATATATATTATAGGATAGATAATAACATGTTTGCTGTGTGAAAGAATGAACTAAACCTTCAGACACGCCCACCTGTCTTCTGTACTGCAGTCTGTACAGCCACAGGTGAGCTGAAAAACCTCCAGATGTACCTTATCGGGACCCAAACAGGAGAAGGTTTTCCAGCCCGCAGGACTGAGATTTAGTTTGGCGATGTTGGAGGGCGTGTGGAATGTGAGTTTTCTCAGTAAAGCTTGTGTGGCGGTCACGGTTCTCTGCGGGCTGCACATCATCATCACGGTGCTGTCTGATTCAACCGAGCCGGTGACCAACGATTACACGAATTACCGGCGGAGTCAAGAGTTTACCGACAGAGACTTCTCACCCACAACTCCCAGAGGAGAAGCTCAGAGGCTGATTAAACACTTCAGCAATAAGACAGCACATATAGATCTGATGAAACTCAATGATACAAATCAAGTTCTTGAGTCATGTCCTGAGACTTCACCGCTTCTGGGTAAGACTTTTTACCATGAAACTTACAAAAAAGTACATTTTAATCCTCTGCCTTGTAGGTGTTTGAACACGCGACACCATTAAAAAAACACATTTTTGTTTGATTTCACTCCACACCTGACTGTTACTGTGATATAGCTCTTGGGACAACCTTGAGAAACACTCCCCATTTTTGTTTTACGTTTAAGGGATATTTGTTTCTTCTACCGTGTACATCTCATTTATGAGCAGTCATGCCAGAAGAATTCTGGTGCCAACTCTGACATGTGACGGTATGATGAGAGTCCAAGTTTTTATTAGTCTGAGTGAAAGAGAAAGCTAGAAAAATGGTTTGAGAAAGATTTACAGCAGGGTTACAGGAAACATTCTCAAAACATTGGCTAACATTCTCTAAAAGGGCTCTCAAAGTTATCCAAAACATTCTTGCGGTGATGGTAGTAGAACATGGAGAGAGGAGACAGGACGATGGGTTCATGAAAACCGGAAGTACACAGCTGTTGCATTTACAGGGTCTTTCTCTGTCACATATGCAAAACTCTCATCCCCTCATTCTCTCTGTTTGTCTTACTCTTTTCTACTTCCTGTTCCTCTTGCAGTGGGTCCAATGAAGGTTGAGTTTATCAAGCCGGTAACACTGGATAATGTGCGTGCACAGAATCCAGCGCTTGATATGGGCGGCAGGTATAAACCCAACAATTGTGTGGCTCTTCAAAAAGTGGCAATAATCATTCCATTCAGAAACAGAGACGAGCACCTGAGGTACTGGCTCCACTACCTTCATCCCATCCTGCAGAGACAGCAGCTTGACTATGGAGTTTATATCATAGACCAGGTAAGACACTCACATTGTGCTCATTTCTATTCAAATGACAGCTTGTTTTAAACTGCTTTTCTGCGTAAAGGAAAAAAATCTGCATCCACAGATGCAGACAAACTGACTGACTGGCAGACAAGACAGACAGACATGATCTTCCCAACTAACAATTTTAGCTTGTAGGAATATTTCCCCAAGGTTTCCATTAAGTAAAAAAAACATTAAAAATGTTATTTTGAATGTTCTAGGAATGTTCAAAATGTCCAGTTTTTTAGATGTTGTATTAAGGTTATTGTATGTTATTTAAACTTGTTTGTAATTTTGTAATGTCTTCAAAATGTTTCACAAACAACTTACAAATGAAGTTACTGATATAACAACATATTGATATGAAAGAACTGAGGGAATGTAAGCCAATGTTCTGAGAATGTTTCCTGTTAGCTGTGTACACCCAGTCAGAAAGACAGACACAGAGAGACAGATCGATTGATAGATAAAGAGAGAGAGAGAGAGAGAGAGAGAGAGAGAATAATATAAAACAACCTGTTCCAGTAAAATCTGACTAAAAATGAAGGCATAACAAGGCACCAGTGACCTTCATTTATGAAAATGCTGTGATTCTGCTTTACATAGACATCAGCTGACATTCACTGCGTAAACCACAGTGAAAGACAGCAGAAGAAATGCAACCAGTGAGCGGCACCAAATATAGGACATAAAATATAATATAACACCTGCTTCTTTCTTTTTATTTGTCTGTGCAATTTGTAAGCCCTCCTTATAATGTTCTGCAGTCCAACACTTGGAAACAATGGAGTTCTTTTATTCCCCAGGTGTCAGATCTGTGCTTGTAGTATCTGTTCATTCTCTTAGCGTGGGATTAATTTCAGCACTTTTCCAACTCTTTTTCAAACCATACTTTCAGTATTTATTGTTCCCCAGTATTGCAGAGTCACTGTGGGATATGTGAATGTGCTGTTTACTACCTGTATGTGTTTCTGTTGTGTATCAACAGCCACTTTTCCTGCTGGTCTCTTTTGTGTCATTCTGGCCTCTCTTCACGGTTTGTGCATTTGTGCTGCATGGAAAACCGTCATGCAAACATGTCTTGTAGATGCTTATGCTTATTTGTTTTTTCCTTTGTGGATACGTGTGTGTTTGTTTACGAGTGATCTCCGTGCATGTCTGATTGACTGTGATCAATTCACGCTGGTCATTAGGAGCTTATCAATGTCAAAGTGTTAGGAAAGAGAAACCAGAATGAGTGAATTTAACCTGAATTCAGATTCCTTTGCTGCTAATCTACCTTGGAATTGTGATTGCATTTACACTGAATGCATTTACAAGCACAATCTCACATTGATGATTCTTAAGAGTGATAACTGGTGGGGTCGTGTTAATGGCTTAACTGTGTCAGAGGGGAATAATGAATCTTATCTTATCTTACATCTATTTGCATTGTTTCTGCAAGCAATGGAGCATCTGTACACTTCACATATGTTCTACAGCACATATGTTTCATCTGTTGCGCAACACATACCCAGCTACCAATTTTAGGTTGTAAGAATGTTTCCCTAATATTTCCATTAGTAATGAAAACATTAAAACTTTGAATGTTTTAAAAACATCCATTTTTTTAAACACTGTATTAACATTATTGCTTGGTTGTAAGAACGTTATTCAAACATTTAAATTCCTAACATTTTTAAAACGTTCCACTAATAACTTAAGGATAACATTTTTGATATAACGTTAAAAACATTCTACTAACATTGCTGCACAAACATTTTTGATAACTTTCAGAGAACATTTAGAGAAGTTACCCAACGCTCTGAGAACATTCCCTGTTAGCTGGGTACGTTCTGATGTTCTTGCTTCCAAGTGAACATGCTTCCATTGTGTTTCTTGTTCAGGAAGGGCAGGGCACGTTCAACAGGGCCAAATTGCTCAACGTTGGATATGCAGAGGCGCTAAAGGAATACGACTATGACTGTTTCGTCTTCAGTGACGTGGACATTGTGCCCATGGACGACCGCAACACATACAAATGCTCCAGCCAGCCGCGCCACCTATCTGTTTCCATGGACAAGTTTGGCTTTAGGTAAGAAGAAGCTTTGCTCATAAATGTGTTGCTGTTTTACAACAGGATCCAAAACATCTGAACTTACTACTGAAAGTGCTTTCTTGTTATTTTTTAATTTAAAAACAAATTCATTCTTTATTTTGTATGTCTCCATCTGGTATGGATTTCAGGTTTTTTGTGTGTATTAAAGGAAGCAGAGAAAGGACAGTTCAGCTTTTGTACAAGAGTCAACGTGGACAATGTCACAGATTTGTTTACATTTGATTAATGATCGTAAAGTCACCATGAAACGGAAAGTTGTGACGGTCTTTTCTTCCCTATAGTGACACTTAGCCAAATAAAACAGCTTTTGAAGTAAGAAAAATGTAGGAAGGGATTTTTTTCAATGTAGTTTCGATGTAGATTTTTTTCTAAAAAAAAAAAATCTAGAAAGAAAGAGTGTTAGAGAAACATTCTGACAACCTAAAATTGTCATTAGCTAAATCTATAAGTCCTGAGTGATTGTTTAAATGGACTTTTGTGATGATTATCCACTAATATGATAAAACATGGCTGCAGGGGTATTTATAATGGTAGCTTTCCCCCTTTTCAAATGTAATTAAATTATGTTACAAATTTAATGTTAATTATTTGACGAATTCAGCTTATCAAAGGTGGGAGGCGGGGCTTAGCGAAGTGTCAGCTGTTTGTGGAGTAACTCAAAATTCCAAGAACATCCTTTAACATGATCTGTTGTGATCTAAAGTAAAGTCAACTTCAGATAATCTTACATGAAAAACACGTACAGGAGACTCCTCAGCGAACAGCTGACACATTGTCACAGTCCTGGGACACGAGAAGAAACAGATGATAGTCATCAAAATTCAGAAACAAAAGAGATTTATTGTACTATAGAGAAGACAGTAGTAAGTATGAAGAGATCGTAAACTGCAGAGAGAGAGAGAATGTTTGGGTGTGTCTGCAGTGTAAACAACTGGCAGGTATTGAAAGGTTTTTGTGGTAAGATAATCTGTGATATATACACAGTATAGTAGCACAGGTTAAACAGGCCCTGCAATTAAAATATCCAGCAAAATTCATGTGATTTAAAGTTGCAATCTGTAACTAGTGTCATGTCACATATCACATATGCCACATATTTGTTTTCATCAGCTTCTCTGCTGAATCAGTAAGAATATAAAGGAATATAAAACTGTGCAGTGTCACATTGCTAAACACTGAGTCACTGACAATAATCCATGACACATAATTCTGAATCTCAAAACCAAATTGAGCGTATTGCCTGTAAAGTCTTTTGAATAAAGGATTGAGGCCATTCCGGTTTCTATAGATAGAATTGGAATATTTCTGTTTAACACCGCTGGACGTTTGTCATTTTCTCAGAACTCAGTGCCGTGTGATTAAATCTAAAAAGATTTTAAGTAATGTAGCATGTCAGAATGAAACTGTTTTCGGAACTGTTGACATACAGTAAATGCCACGTATTCTTCCAACGTAATCGATAAACATTGACATTCTGAGTTTTTACTTTTAAATAATCATGATGGAAATGAGTATTAGTATAATCAGTAAAAATTATTATAATTAATCATAATAGGCTTTTCATATTTATTTACATACATTTCTATTTGTAATACATGTTGTTTCATAATACATAAATGTCAGTGTTGATGTACAACTGTGTTTACATGCATTGTTTGTACTGTTGATGAAGGACAGCTATAAAGCTGTTGTATTGATTCATCAGTATCAGTAAACCCACTTTATGATGTTTATGTTTGAGTGCAGATTACCATATAAAAATTATTTCGGGGGCGTGTCAGCAATGAGCAAACAGCAGTTTGAAAAGATTAATGGCTTTCCCAATAACTACTGGGGCTGGGGCGGAGAAGATGATGACATTTCTTACAGGTGAGTACAATGAAATTTTAAACTCTGCCATTGTACAATGATGTTAAATGCACACTTGTGTTTGTACATTCCATATTAATGTGGCACTAACAAACCAGCTAACAGGGAACATTCTCAGATCGTTGGTTAACGTTCTCTCAAAGTTCTCTCAAAGTTATCAAAACGTTCTTGCAGTAACAGTAGAGTAGAACGTTTTTTTAAAGTTCTATATCATATATTGAAACATTATTATTAAGTTTTTAGAGGAACGTTTTAAAAATGTTACAGAATTAAAAAATGTTCCTAGGACGTTAAAAACCATTTTTACCATTTTTGTTACTTGGAAATGGAAATGTTGGCAAAGCCCCTTAGCTGTTGTAAATTCACTGTCACTGCTTATTGCTTTTATAAATCAGGTATGATATATATCTGGTAAGATTTCATAAAATGAACACACAGCGACAAAGATGTAATGCTATTGACATAAAAGATCATTCTTTCGGCAAGCAACATAGTTCTTCTATAGTTTATAGATTAATTTATGCCTTCGAATGTGGCTCAACCAATAATAATCAAGGACCGGAAAATTTGTTTTATAAAGTGATTTTATGAGCTATATTACTTGCTGGAATTTTAGGAAACTATTAGTTACCTCATAATTTTTAACCATATTGACAAAATGATTACTATTAACAAATTAACAAATAATCAATACTAGCAAAATAGTAATTAAACTGTTGAATATTGGTGCGAGTGGGCATGTATTATAGTTATTTTACCAGGGGTAATTGTTATGGGTTATTCTTTTGAAAGGCTGGCATATCGAGGCATGAAAATATCACGACCCACTGGAAACATTGGGAAATGCAGAATGATTCGTCACAGGAGAGACAAGAAAAATGAAGCAAACCCACAACGGTGATCTTTCTTTCACACACATACACACACGTGTGCACATTCAGAAATACAAGACACACTGAATCTAAAGCTCTTTCTGTTCTGCAGATTTAAAAAAATTCGTCTTGCACGAAAGACCATGAATCTTGATGGCATCAAAACACTCAAGTACAAAGTCACAAATATAGAGAAAAGCCAGCTGTACACCAAAATCACAGTGAACATCGGCAAGCCTTGAAAATTCTGGAGCTAACAAGAGATATTTTGTTTCCTTTGACTTTTGAGGGAACATCACATCTGTAAGGCTATGCAGCCCAGCAAGCAAAACTGGCATGTTATTTAAAAAATTAAATTTGGCTAAAAATAAAGCCTTGTAAATCTTCCATGCAAATGGGCTGGTAAACACAGGCCTCAGAGATCAACTTACACAACCGCTTTTAATATGCCACACTGGGTTAAGGGCTCAGTGCCTCTTAAATGGGACACAACCTCATTTTCTGTATTGGGATTTTTCCACTTCAATTTGTTAACCCAGGGTCATTCTAGTTGATCCTAGATTAGTGCAGTAATTATTAATTCTGGCTAATCAGGTTTTAAGATTTTACACTGTCAATTTGTAAACCCAGAATTAACATTATGTATAGTGTAAAATCCTTTAAAATTGCACATTCTTAAAAAAAATAAAAGCTTTTCATTCACAAGAATTTGTAAGAAATTTTGACACATGCTGTATCAGAGGTTAGGTGTATAGACCAGCTTTACAGTAGTGTTCATGTTACTGTCAAATTACAGTACATTACAGTACAGTACAAGTGTTGCACAAGAACAAGTATAGTATCATTAGTATCATTCTTCCATCATAACTGATTAAAATGCATTAAAATGTAACATCTGTAACACAGAGACTATTGTAGAGTGTTACCTGTTACCGTTTTCAATGGGATTTAATTTTGATAGGTGAAGGTTGAGGAATGTCACCTTAGGTTAAGTAAATTAGGTAAAAAAAATGTTTTATACTACAGTGATGGAAGAGTTTTGTCATTTTGAGATCAATAAACACAAATATTTAAAAGTCTGAATTTTTATTTGCTGTTAAAACTTCATTTGCCTGCCAAATGACAGTCTAAACACACCAATGTCCTGCAATGTCCCAAAATAGAATTGAATCCAAAAGCTTTCCTCACACAGTAAAATGTGCAATGTGTTCCTGAGTGATGCAAATCTATCATCAGCTCATATTTTCAGTTTCACATTTTACATTGTAAAAGTTTTACATTTACAAATGTAAGCCAGAAAGATTTACGTTTAAAAAGTAGTTTGTTGTATGAAACTCTTATGAGAACAGCTTATCTTCAGAAGCTGTATCGCAGAAATCATAAAGGAGTGCATTTAAAAAGCAGAAATGTAAGGGTGTACTTTATTTTTTAAATGACTGTATATACAGTATGCGTATCTTAAAGTGCAGTATTGAAAGATTATGCTGTTTATGCCTAAAATTACTCTAAAATAACACAGGAAACAGAACCAGAATAAGTGTCCTAAGAACCTGAGATGCTGATTTCACAATTTCCCCCTAAAATTTGCCCTATTTACTCACAAAAAACACTCAATTTAATGTTATAGTTATTCATTTCTGTCCAAAAAAATGGACCCCAAAACAAGGGGTCCATTGTGAGTTATTCCTCACAATTCACAGTTATTCCACCAAAGCACTAAAAAATACACCACTGCACTGCCCACATTTTTGTCACTTTGCCCTGCTAGATCCTGATGTATGAGGTCACTTCCTGTGTTTATTTTAGCTGTCTACATCCATTTGGAGGTGGGGCTGCTGTTCTTGACAGATAAAGGTCAGGTTTCTTCTAAATATATTCATGACGTGGTTTCTGCGTGTGGATATAAACAGATTCGTAGAAAGGTGTGTCATACTTCTTTCTGATATGTTGTGCAAAACTGGATTGTTAGGGGTTTCCAAGACATTAGGGAGGGAGGCACCATTTAAACTAAGTAGGGTACAGGCAACAGCTTTGTCTAATAAACTTACGCTGTGAGTTGTAACCTGTGATATGTTCAGCAACGTGATGGATGCTGGAATTGAACCATGTACATTGTTTTAAACTATGCATACAGTTTTCTCATGTCTTGAAAACAGGTTGCTCTGAGCTTTATGTAACAGCCTATTTGATCCCAACTACATTGTCTTGGATTGACTCAGTGTCTCCGCACAGTTGTTTACCTTCATGCATATGGACTATATGATCTACAGTGCAGTGAAAGTAAACGTTTTTACAGTTTATGTGTTCCCTCAGTATCAAAGCCACCCTAGAGAAACGGGAGTGTTCTCAGAATGTTGGTTACCTTCTCTGAAAGTTTTTACAAAGTTCTCTCAGTTATCAAAAAGTATTTGCAGTAACGTTAGTAGAATGTTTTTAACGTTACATATCATATACATCAAAAACATTGTTTTTAAGTTGATAGTGGAATGTTTGGAAAACATTACAGAATGTTAAAAATTTAAATAACATTAAAACCAAGCAATAATGTTAACACAATTAACAATCATAATCAAACCTTCAAAATAACATTTTTAACACTTTTGTTACTTGAAACATTAAGGGAACATTCTTACAACATAAAACTGTTAACTTAGTGTCACTAACATCATTCTCTAGCATTTGAGCTACAGAAACCCCCCAAAAAATTGAGTTGAAGAACGAATACAGAATTTTTTGAAATGCTTTATTCTGTTCAAATCATGTGTGTTACTTTTCTTTAGAGGAGGTTAACAGGCACCATCTCTCATGATTAAAATATTTGATTTGGTTCTCCTGAAAAAGACACAAAACTGTTATAAATTGACAAAACATACACTGCTATTAAAATCAGCTGTTGACATACTAGTATAATTCATTCAAATGGTCTGTGTGTATGTGGTGTGACCTACAGTCTTTCCACACACAGCATGCACTCGTTGGCGTATGTATTGCCATCATCGCCGCACACGGGTGCGAGGTTCATGGGACATGCAAAGATCTCAGCCATCTCAGCACACACAGGCTATAAGACACAAAAAAATGAGGCTGATTCAACATCAGACTGATTCAGCTACTGATAACATTTACCACTAAAAGCTGCAGTAAGCAATTTCTAGGAAAAGGTAAACATTTTGTGAATAGTTGCTAGATGTCTGTTCTGTGTGTGCAAATATAGTGTTTACTTAGAGTCCAGGCTGTGTACATAAGAGTAAAAACAAAGTGGATTGGGCCGATCCACACAGCACCATAACAGTCTTGTAGCCAATCAGCAATAGGGGGCATGTGCACCAGCTGTTAGTCATTGTCTGGTTGCATATGTTCATTATTTTGAGTATGGAGCAATGGATGGGGTGGGTGTTTGGCTGTGGTATCAACAGCGTTTCTCAGAAATTAGTTATTGCATCTTTAAAGACAAGTAAACAAACTACATGTTCAATACCATCCTGTTATACCTTCCGGTGAGTGTCAGCTGACCCCTGTGCCCCTGAAACAAAAGGTTTTAATGTTAAAGATACTTTAAAGAGGTTAAACCTGTTTCAGGCTTGTCTAAAGGTATTACGTGTACTGCTTTATGCTCTAGAGAACATCAATGAAGTTATGTCATTACACACCCTAAGTGTTTGTATATATATATATGTATATGTAAATATAGAACATTTCAAAGACAGTAATGAATCAGCACTAATTGAAAGAGTTTTTTACTGTACCGTAAGTGAGCAGGAAGAGCAGGCCGAACAGAAGCACTCTCGCAGACATTTCAGCACAGAATGACCTTGCAATTCTCACATGACTTTATATGGTGACTATAAACTGTGGGAATTTAAACACTTGAATACACAAACAGAAATAGTCCCCTCCCAAAGCACACATCACACTGATAAGACTACCAGAGTGTAAAATGCAGGAATGTTTCTTGTGTCCGGGTGTCAATTTTAAAAAAGTGTTTCTCAGCTAGGGGGTCTCACCAATCTTCCAAGGGGCCTCACGATGATTTCAAGTTATTTAAAATAAGACAAAACCAGCATTAAAATAAGTTCAATAAATTCAACTTAAAGTATTTACTGGTGCTTTGAAATGTTTATAACAAATATACTATAATATCTTTCTAGTTATTTTAAGCTCTATAGAATATTTTATTGGGTAGACATTATGAGCAAGAGGGCCTTCAAATATTGTTGTGGACACTGGAGGGGCCTTGAACTTGAGTTTTAAAAAAGAGGATTGTCTCCATCTTCTGGTCAAAACAGGTCAGTGCAGTAGAGTATGCTGTATGCAGTGTTGTGTATTAGAGAGAAAGACCCAGTTAGATACATAAAGGTAATAACAAAGGTGGAAATAATAAATGCTAATAATAAATACATTAAAATTCTACTTATAATAAACATTTTCTGTTGCAGAACTGAAATATTACAGAGTACAGAGTAGAGAAATTGTGCTTTCCCCCGCCCCAAAACAGTTTAAATATCTGTCAGTTTGCATGTACCAAATATCACAACTACATTATTAATGGACTATTAAAAATGAAAACTTCCTAAACTTTGCTTTTATTAAACAAAGCTTTCACGTGTTGTGTTGTCATGTTGTTTTTTGCTAATTACCCAAACTGATGGTGCATTAATCTGAATAATTGTGACACAGATCCATTAATGAGATAATTAATAAAATTATAAAGAATAAAATTATATTTGGCTAACAAAATTGTTTGTAGGTTTAATAATGAACTTTGACTTAAAACAGTAGACTCGAAACAGCTCATATATGTTTTCAGCAGTTACCTAAAGGTTATCAGAAGGGTCATTAGGAGGTTAATAATTAAAAGTCATTATGTTCTTATAGTAAGATGGGTTCAACTTTGACTTGCATAGGCCAATACTGCCATTCACAATTTGTACCGAAAGGGGGCGCACATCTATTGCGTTTTCATACCACATACAGCAGCTGTTACAGTGTGACTGTAAAAGCGTATCTGTGATAGATGCTTTAGTTTGCTTAAAGTACAGCACGCTTATAAATGATAGTTTGATTTGATCTGGTTGAATTCAAGCTGATTTCTCAAAAGGTTTGATGAAAATTCATAACACAATGTGTGTAATATATGCAAATGCATTTAGTCTTAGACTTTTTGTGCGTATAGCAGCTATATCATTTGCTTGGTGCATGTTGACACATTTTGAGTCTTTTTAATTATTTTATTTACATCTTGCATTGCATCTACAAAAAACTAGCAAAAAAAAGCATTGCAGCATTGATGTATTAAAAAAGCAATGCTTTGTGAAACATCATTATTAGATCTAGTACTCCATTCAATGACTTTGATAAGCTTTTCAGTTCACAATAAGCTACAGTAATCTGATCACAGCCTGATAGTTGTTGCTTTACAGGAAATAATGAAAGATAATAATCAGCAACAACACAGAAATCACAAAACTAATTGAATCAAACACGGTTTCGTTGTATCTTAAGCTGATGAAACCTGACATCATCATATATTGTCTTTCATCTACGGTTCTGTCCCAGCTATCAGTTTCAGCTTGTAAGAACGTTTTCCTAACGTTTCCATTAAGTAACCAAAACTTTTAATATGTTAACGTATGTCTCCATCTGGTATGGATTACAGGTTGTAACACTAGTGAAAAGATATTCCGACAGGATTTAATTGACAAATGAATTCATGAGCCCAAAATTCATGTGATTTAAAGTTGCAATCTGTAACTAGTGTCATGTCACATATCACATATGCCACATATTTGTTTTCATCAGCTTCTTCTGAATCAGTAAGAATATAAAGGAATATAAAACTGTGCAGTGTCACATTGCTAAACACTGAGTCACTGACAATAATCCATGACACATAATTCTGAATCTCAAAACAAAATTGAGCGTATTGCCTGTAAAGTCTTTTGAATAAAGGATTGAGGCCATTCCGGTTTCTATAGATAGAATTGGAATATTTCTGTTTAACACCGCTGGACGTTTGTCATTTTCTCAGATCTCAGTGCCGTGTGATTAAATCTAAAAAGATTTTAAGCCACGTATTCTTCCAACGTAATTGATAAACATTGACTTTCTGAGTTGGCGTGTACTTTTAAATAATCATATGATGGAAATTAGTATTAGTATAATCAGTATAATTTATTATAATTATTAATTTATAATACTTATTGTAAATATTTCATAATACATAAATGTCAGTGTTGATGTACAACTGTGTTTACATGCATTGTTTGTACTGTTGATGAAGGACAGCTATAAAGCTGTTGTATTGATTCATCAGTATCAGTAAACCCACTTTATGATATTTATGTTTGAGTGCAGATTACCATATAAAAATTATTTTGGGGGCGTGTCAGCAATGAGCAAACAGCAGTTTGAAAAGATTAATGGCTTTCCCAATAACTACTGGGGCTGGGGCGGAGAAGATGATGACATTTCTTACAGGTGAGTACAATGAAATTTTAAACTCTGCCATTGCACAATGATGTTAAATGCACACTTGTGTTTGTACATTCCATATTAATGTGGCACTAACAAACCAGCTAACAGGGAACATTCTCAGATCGTTGGTTAACGTTCTCTCAAAGTTCTCTCAAAGTTCTCTCAAAGCGATCAAAACGTTCTTGTAGTAACAGTAGAGTAGAACGTTTTTTTAAAGTTCTATATCATATATTGAAACATTATTATTAAGTTTTTAGAGGAACGTTTTAAAAATGTTACAGAATTAAAAAAATGTTCCTAGGATGTTAAAAACCATTTTTACTATTTTTGTTACTTGGAAATGGAAATGTTGGCAAAGCCCCTTAGCTGTTGTAAATTCACTGTCACTGCTTATTGCTTTTATAAATCAGGTATGATATATATCTGGTAAGATTTCATAAAATGAACACACAGCGACGAAGATGTAATGCTATTGACATAAAAGATCATTCTTTCGGCAAGCAACATAGTCCTTCTATAGTTTATAGAGTAATTTACGCCTCGAATGTGGCTCAACCAATCATAATCAAGGACCGGAAGAATTTGTTTCATAAAGTGATTTTATGAGCTATATTACTTGCTGGAATTTTAGGAAACTATTAGTTACCTCATAATTTTTAACCATATTGACAAAATGATTACTATTAACAAATTAACAAATAATCAATACTAGCAAAATAGTAATTAAACTGTTGAATATTGGTGCGAGTGGGCATGTATTATAGTTATTTTACCAGGGGTAATTGTTATGGGTTATTCTTTTGAAAGGCTGGCATATCGAGGCATGAAAATATCACGACCCACTGGAAACATTGGGAAATGCAGAATGATTCGTCACAGGAGAGACAAGAAAAATGAAGCAAACCCACAACGGTGATCTTTCTTTCACACACATACACACACGTGTGCACATTCAGAAATACAAGACACACTGAATCTAAAGCTCTTTCTGTTCTGCAGATTTAAAAAAATTCGTCTTGCACGAAAGACCATGAATCTTGATGGCATCAAAACACTCAAGTACAAAGTCACAAATATAGAGAAAAGCCAGCTGTACACCAAAATCACAGTGAACATCGGCAAGCCTTGAAAATTCTGGAGCTAACAAGAGATATTTTGTTTCCTTTGACTTTTGAGGGAACATCACATCTGTAAGGCTATGCAGCCCAGCATGCAAAACTGGCTAGGTTTTTAAAAAAATTAAATTTGGCTAATAATAAAGCCTTGTAAATCTTCCATGCAAATGGGCTGGTAAACACAGGCCTCAGAGATCAACTTACACAACTGCTTTTAATATGCCACACTGGGTTAAGGGCTCAGTGCCTCTTAAATGGGACACAACCTCATTTTCTGTATTGGGATTTTTCTACTTCAATTTGTTAACCCAGGGTCATTCTAGTTGATCCTAGATTAGTGCAGTAATTATTAATTCTGGCTAATCAGGTTTTAAGATTTTACACTGTCAATTTGTAAACCCAGAATTAACATTATGTATAGTGTAAAATCCTTTAAAATTGCACATTCTTAAAAAAAATAAAAGCTTTTCATTCACCTAGGAATTTGTAAGAAATTTTGACATGCTGTATCAGAGGTTAGGTGTATAGACCAGCTTTACAGTAGTGTTCATGTTACTGTCAAATTACAGTACATACAGTACAGTACAAGTGTTGCACAAGAACAAGTATAGTATCATTAGTATCATTCTTCCATCATAACTGATTAAAATGCATTAAAATGTAACATCTGTAACACAGAGACTATTGTAGAGTGTTACCTGTTACCGTTTTCAATGGGATTTAATTTTGATAGGTGAAGGTTGAGAAATGTCACCTTAGGTTAAGTAAATTAGGTAAAAAAAATGTTTTATACTACAATAGTAGGAGAGTTTTGTCATTTTGAGATCAATAAACACAAATATTTAAAAGTCTGAATTTTTATTTGCTGCTAAAACTTCATTTGCCTGCCAAATGACAGTCTAAACACACCAATGTCTTGCAATGTCCCAAAATAGAATTGAATCCAAAAGCTTTCCTCACACAGTAAAATGTGCAATGTGTTCCTGAGTGATGCAAATCTATCATCAGCTCATATTTTCAGTTTCACATTTTACATTGTAAAAGTTTTACATTTGCAAATGTAAGCCAGAAAGATTTACGTTTGAAAAGTAGTTTGTTGTATGAAACTCTTATGAGAACAGCTTATCTTCAGAAGCTGTATCGCAGAAATCATAAAGGAGTGCATTTAAAAAGCAGAAATGTAAGGGTGTACTTTATATTTTAAATGACTGTATATACAGTATGCGTATCTTAAAGTGCAGTATTGGAAGATTAATTAGGCACCATTTAAACTAAGTAGGGTACAGGCAACAGCTTTGTCTAATAAACTTACGCTGTGAGTTGTAACCTGTGATATGTTCAGCAACGTGATGGATGCTGGAATTGAACCATGTACATTGTTTTAAACTATGCATACAGTTTTCTCATGTCTTGAAAACAGGTTGCTCTGAGCTTTATGTAACAGCCTATTTGATCCCAACTACATTGTCTTGGATTGACTCAGTGTCTCCGCACAGTTGTTTACCTTCATGCATATTGACTATATGATCTACAGTGCAGTGAAAGTAAACGTTTTTACAGTTTATGTGTTCCCTCAGTATCAAAGCCACCCTAGAGAAACGGGAGTGTTCTCAGAATGTTGGTTAACATTCTCTGAAAGTTTTTACAAAGTTCTCTCAGTTATCAAAAAGTATTTGCAGTAACGTTAGTAGAACGTTTTTAACGTTACATATCATATACATCAAAAACATTGTTTTTAAGTTGATAGTGGAATGTTTGAAAAACATTACAGAATGTTAAAAAGTTTAAATAACATTAAAACCAAGCAATAATGTTAACACAATAAACAATCATAATCAAACCTTCAAAATAACATTGTGAACACTTTTGTTACTTGAAACATTAAGGGAACATTCTTACAACATAAAATTGTTAACTGGGATGACCTTAGTGTCACTAACATCATTCTCTAGCATTTGAGCTACAGAACCCCCCCCAAAAAAATTGAGTTGAAGAACGAATACAGAATTTTTGAAATGCTTTATTCTGTTTATTCTGTTCAAATCATGTGTGTTACTTTTCTTTAGAGGAGGTTAACAGGCACCATCACTCATGATTAAAATATTTGATTTGGTTTCCCTGAAAAAGACACAAAACTGTTATAAATTGACAAAACATACACTGCTATTAAAATCAGCTGTTAACACTAGTATTCATTCAAATGGTCTGTGTGTATGTGGTGTGACCTACCGTTTTTCCGCACAAAGCATGCACTCGTTGATGTATGTATTGCCATTGTTGCCGCACACAGGTGCGAAGATCAGGGGACATACAAGGATCTCAGCACATACAGGCTATAAGACACACACAAAAATGAGGCTGATTCAACATCAGACTGATTCAGCTACTGCAATATGATAACATTTACCACTTAAAGCTGCAGCAAGCAATTTCTAGGAAAAGGTAAACATTTTGTGAATAGTTGCTAGATGTCTGTTCTGTGTGTGCAAATATAGTGTTTACTTAGACTCCAGGCTGTGTACATAAGAGTAAAAACAAAGTGGATTGGACCGATCCACACAGCACCATAACACTCTCGTAGCCAATCAGCAATAGGGGGCATGTGCACCAGCTGTTAGTCATTGTCTGGTTGCATATGTTCATTATTTTGAGTATGGAGCAATGGATGGGGTGGGTGTTTGGCTGTGGTATCAACAGCGTTTCTCAGAAATTAGTTATTGCATCTTTAAAGACAAGTAAACAAACTACATGTTCAATACCATCCTGTTATACCTTCCGGTGAGTGTCAGCTGACCCCTGTGCCCCTGAAACAAAAGGTTTTAATGTTAAAGATACTTTAAAGAGGTTAAACCTGATATATATATCAGGTTAAATATTTATATATATGTATATATAGAATATTTCAAAGACGGTAATAAATCAGCACTAATTAAAAGAGTTTTTTACTGTACCGTAAGTGAGCAGGAAGAGCAGGCCGAACAGAAGCACTCTCGCAGACATTTCAGCACAGAATGACCTAGCAATTCTCACATGACTTTATATACTTTATAAACTGTGTGAATTTAGTACACAAACAGAAATAGTCCCCTCCCAAAGCACACATCACACTGATTAAGACTACCAGAGTGTAAAATGCAGGAATGTTTCTTGTGTCCCGATGTACATTGAATTTTAAAGAACTTTATAAAAAAAAGTGTTTCTCAGCTAGGGGGTCTCACCAATCTTCCAAGGGGCCTCACGATGATTTCAAGTTATTTAAAATAAGACAAAACCAGCATTAAAATAAGTTCAATAAATTCAACTTAAGCATTTACTGGTGCTTTGAAATGTTTATAACAAATATACTATAATATCTTTCTAGTTATTTTAAGCTCTATAGAATATTTTATTGGGTAGACATTGTGAGACATTATGAGCAAGAGGGCCTTCAAATATTGTTGTGGACACTGGAGGGGCCTTGAACTTGAGTTTTAAAAAAGAGGATTGTCTCCATCTTCTGGTCAAAACAGGTCAGTGCAGTAGAGTATGCTGTATGCAGTGTTGTGTATTAGAGAGAAAGACCCAGTTAGATACATGAAGGCAATAACAAAGGTGGAAATAATAAATGCTAATAATAAATACATTAAAATTCTACTTATAATAAACATTTTCTGTTGCAGAACTGAAATATTACAGAGTAGAGAAATTGTGCTTTCCCCCGCCCCAAAACAGTTTAAATATCTGTCAGTTTGCATGTACCAAATATCACAACTACATTATTAATGGACTATTAAAAATGAAAACTTCATTAACTTTGTTATATTAAAAAAAGCTTTCACGTGTTGTGTTGTCATGTTGTTTTTTGCTAATTACCCAAACTGATGGTGCATTAATCTGAATAATTGTGACACATCCATTAATGAGATAATTAATAAAATTATAAAGAATAAAATTATATTTGGCTAACAAAATTGTTTGTAGGTTTAATAATGAACTTTGACTTAAAACTGTAGACTCGAAACAGCTCATATATGTTTTCAGCAGTTACCTAAAGGTTATCAGAAGGGTCATTAGGAGGTTAATAATTAAAAGTCATTATGTTCTTATAGTAAGATGGGTTCAACTTTGACTTGCATAGGCCAATACTGCCATTCACAATTTGTACCGAAAGGGGGCGCACATCTATTGCGTTTTCATACCACATACAGCAGCTGTTACAGTGTGACTGTAAAAACGTATCTGTGATAGATGCTTTAGTTTGCTTAAAGTACAGCACGCTTATAAATGATAGTTTGATTTGATCTGGTTGAATTCAAGCTGATTTCTCAAAAGGTTTGATGAAAATTCATAACACAATGTGTGTAATATATGCAAATCCATTTAGTCTTAGACTTTTTGTGCGTATAGCAGCTATATCATTTGCTTGGTGCATGTTGACACATTTTGAGTCTTTTTAATTATTTTATTTACATCTTGCATTGCATCTACAAAAAACTAGCAAAAAAAAAAGCATTGCAGCATTGATGTATTAAAAAAGCAATGCTTTGTGAAACATCATTATTAGATCTAGTACTCCATTCAATGACTTTGATAAGCTTTTCAGTTCACAATAAGCTACAGTAATCTGATCACAGCCTGATAGTTGTTGCTTTACAGGAAATAATGAAAGATAATAATCAGCAACAACACAGAAATCACAAAACTAATTGAATCAAACACGGTTTCGTTGTATCTTAAGCTGATGAAACCTGACATCATCATATATTGTCTTTCATCTACGGTTCTGTCCCAGCTATCAGTTTCAGCTTGTAAGAACGTTTTCCTAACGTTTCCATTAAGTAAAAAAAACGTTGAAAAGTTCATACTGAATGTTATAGGAATGTTCAAAACGTCCAGACGTTGTATTAACGTTATTGATTGGTTACAATATGAGTTTTTCTTCCATATCGTTTCCATATCTTTCCACTAACAACGTACACATGAAGGACTTAACTTATAAACATGTACGTATAACGTTACTGCAAGAACTTTGAGAGAACGTTAGCCAACGTTCTGAGAACGTTCCCTGTCATCATAGCGATGATTAAATTACAAACGGGAATTAGGTGAAAGGTGCTGCAATAAAACACAAATGACTCGCATCACATATTATACTGTAAATCAAAGATCAGGACCACATCACCAACATCCAGTAATGCATGAACTATTATCTCTCCCGTCTCTTATTAGAAGACCAAAGTGAAGCAGACGAGCTTTGATGTTTTCATGAGCATTCAGCACAATCTCTATTCACATCATCAGAGACTGCGAGCTTTCATTGTCCGCTGACTGATGCGTCCTCTCCGGAGGGATGCGCCCGGACCCTGCGCACTATAAAACCCCTGGAGTCCTCTAAGAAACCATAATGCGCCAAATGTCATTCAGTTGTGCCGGTTAATTATTAGCTGTGATCTCGTACTTGGTACCGGAGCGTGGAGTTTGGAGTCTGCCCCCAGATAAACACACACAGAGCCGCAGCAGCCTCCTCTCTCCGGCCCGCAGAGCTCCAGCGCACAGACGACACGGCGAGCCCACCATGCTGCGCCTTGCGGGAGTTTTACTGTGCGTGACCTTCCTCAGCAGCTCAGCTCTGGGTAAGTGTTTAAAAAACTGATGCTGGATACTGAAAAACCAACTAAAAGATGCAGTTTTATTCCTAGATTTGCTCGTTTAAAGCAAATCCATCACAGCTAACAGGGAACGTTCTCACAACGTTCTCACAACGTTCTTTAAACTTTTTTAATGTTACTTATCACATATACCCAAACATTGAACATTAACGTTAACAAACATTTCTGCAATCTGAATTGTCTTCATTGGTCATTATTAAACACATTTGACTTCAGATACACTTTCATTCATTTTGTACACAGCTTGTTTTAATAATTGTAAACAGACTTCTCGGCATGTTTGGCATCTTTTCAGTTTATTTATTTATTCTGTTTATATTGCTGACATAAGTTTTTTTATTTTTGCCATACAGAGATCAAATCAGCGCATAATCCGTCAATCAAATGATGTGACGCAATCTGAAAGTGACACGTCACTATTTATTAGAAATGGCTGATTCAAACTGCTCTTATTATACACAAATACTGTTCACTGATCTGTCATAAAACAATGATTCTTAAACACATGATGGCAGTGTGAGACTTTATAACTAAAAATGACAAAACATGATGCATTAAATACGTCAGTCGTGACTTTTCTATTTTCTGAATTTTAACTTCAATGTCTGACTTAAAATGAAGACTAAACATATTCAGCTGAATTGGGATAAATGTTAAATATGGGACAAAACATTTTGTTCTGAAGATTACACAGTGTGCTGTTATCTGTGACCCACCTACAAAAACAGATAACAATGAATTACTTGTACTAATGTGTTGCCTCTCTGATCATTCATCTAAAGACTGTTGCTTTCTCTTTCACTTGCTTTCTCATTAACAAAATGATACATGCATCTGTGTATTAACACTGTGTAATATACACTGGACAAATAGTATACACAAGTATACACTGTGTAATAGTAAAAAAAACCAATGATTAATCCAAGCTTAGATTTAGTCTTGAGTATCTAGAAAGTGTTTCCACCCCCTTCACTTCCTGCATGCCTTTCTTCTTTCACATTCCCCACTGGTCCCAGACCAGCTGTGTCTTATTTAGCCCTCACTTACAACTAACATGGGTCAACATGCCACTGACCTGGAATCAGCAGAGGAAATGTGTCTAGAAAGTGCCACAGCATGAAGTCTTTGTGTTTTTTCAGGTGCGAGTGCTGGACCTCGGCTGGATAATGACAAACTCTACAGATACAGATACAGCACTGAGGTTGGGCTGAACAGACCGACGGGTTCCACCAGGGGGAACGCTGGATTCAGGATCAGCAGCGATGTGGACATCAGCCTCGTCTGGAGGAACCCAGAAAACCAGGATGAACAGCTGATTCGAGTACAGGTAAGAAGAAGCAAAGCAAGTTAAAAATCTGTGCTACAATGAATGCATGAATGAATAAAAGGATGCATGCATGAAAATTGTAAAAATGAATACACTAATGAATGAATGCGCAGTATGTCTTAGCCTTTATGATTCATTGTGTAACTACTTTTACACTAAGATTACCTCATTGGTCCAGTGTGGACACTTAATCTTCTAAAATGACTAAATAAATGCATGTGACTTAATAAAAAAATTTCTTTTGTTTTGTTTTTAGATTTCAAATGTTCAAATTGAGAGTGCTGAGAAACGGTCCCGCAAAAACAACATCTTCTACGGCAGCGCGACGGAGAGCATTCTGGGTAAAGACAGACTTGAAGCTCTTCAGAGACCCTTCATGTTGCTCTGGAAAATGGGCAAGGTAAAAAAAAAATCACTGTTAACATATTCCATCATATCAGCTAATCAAAGATTTATGTTTAATCTGTAGCCACATCATTTTCTCATAAAAATATCCATTTCAGTTTAGAATATTGGTCATAATGTTTAAACCTTTTGTGCATTTTTTCCTTTTCTTAGCTAAGAAGCATGTATGCCTATAAGGCGGAGCCTGCTACCATCAAAAACTTGAAAAGAGGCGTGGCCAGCATGCTAATGATACAGCTGAAATCTGGGAAAATGTTGGAGGTAAAGTCTGAAAATGTTAAAACCCTGACTGATCCTGTGCTAAAATCCTGTGCTAGTGCCACAGAAGCTACACAAGTCACTTTTAAAGCTGTTATTTTATCTATGATTATGAGAGATAGTTGCAAGGTAGATTTTGTGTGTCTTTTAAGTACATGATGTTTAAATGAGATTTGAATCAGAAGTGGACTAATGTGGACAAATCTGAACTGATGCGTTTCATCTGCAGGCTGATGCTTCAGGAAAATGTTTAGTGGAGTACAAAGCCACAAAAGATCAGGTGATCCGTACAAAACATCTGGACACTTGCAAAAAACCAGAGACAGGATTCACCACCCACAGCCCAGTAAGAGGATCTCTCCTGCCCTCACTTATACACCAGTCCCTGCACTTCTTATGAACTGTTTTGGGTCTAATCTCCTCCTCTCTCACAGGTGTTGGGTGTCACTGGGAAGTGTAGTTTAGTTACAGTGATCACTCTGGAGAATGGAATCATCAAGTCCGCTGATACAGAAGAAACACATATCCTGTCTGTCAATACTCGTCATACAGCTGCAACCAAAGTCCTGTCCAGGTACTAAAGAACGAGGAACATAAATGAATGAACAGATGAATGAATGAACGAACGAATTAATAAATGAACCAACAACTTAATGAATGAATGGACGAACAAAGAATGACTGAATGACCAATTAATAAACAAATTAATAAACAAACAAATGAATGAACAAAAAAATTAATGAGCAAAATAATGAATAAATAAAAGAACATGAATAAATAAAACAAAATAACTGAACAAACAAACAGAACAAAAAAAAACTTTTCTAGAAGACAGAAAAAAGAATAAGTGAAAGAGTAAATAAATGAATTAACTAACAAATGTATAACCTGAATGTATTGTAAATTTCTATGAATAAAAATAGTGTTTGCTTTGTCTGCCAAACACTAAAGTGTGTCCTGCTTCCCACAGACAGTCACTGACGCTCAGTAAGATTGAGACCGGCCCAGCAGAAGTGGGGGGGAAGGATGCTGCAAACGTGGTCAAATCTCTGGATGACAAACTCATGTCTGTGGGAGTCATAGGGGAGAAAGTGAAAGCCAGATGCAAAGGATGTCCCAGTGTGAGTTACTCTCTGTTTACAAGCTAGAGATGAGGTCATCTGTATTCATGTTCATGCTGATTTTTTATGATATTGGTGTTCTGATAGTTAATGGACACATGGAAGGCGGTGAGATCCCAGCTGGAGCCAGACTCGCTCTCTAAAGCTACAGCCCCGCGAAGCTTCCTGACGCTCATCCACAGCCTGAGACAAGCCAGCAAGACTGAGATACTGACCGTCCTGCGCAACTGCAGCAAGACTGTACTGTAAGACCAAACTCCTCACTGTGTGTCCACGACTGAGTCGTTCCAGTTCTCATATGTGCACTGTTTATTTGGATTAGTTCTCTTCCTTGTGTATGCCCTCTGAATACTCATTTGCATCGTAATGTGCGTTTTTTCACCATCAAAAAATGAACAATGAGTAAAATTAGTGCATCTCAGATCATAGTATGCTGTGTAGTATGTAGTATACTACTCCATTTCATATTTATGAAGTATGCCACCGTGCAAGTATGCAAAAAGGGACGAGGCCATTTTTTTATGTCCTGCCCTAAAAACAGTACTTGTTAACACCATCAGTTGATGCCGTCTCTTTGTGTCTCTGCAGACCTCAGCTAGTGGATGCAGTGACATCAGCGCAGACTTCAGCCTCTCTCTCAGCCATTCTGGAGTTTCTGGACTTCAGTAAGAAAGAAGGTTTAGTGCTGCAAGAGCGCTTCCTGTACGCATGTGGCTTCGCCTCGCACCCGACAGAGAGCATGCTGCAGTCCCTACAGGTGAGAACTACATTACTGCTCTCACGTTACCATGGTAAACCATGGCAATACCATGGTACACTATGCCATGATATGCCATGTATGCCATGATACTAACTGACTATCATATTCTTAAACTATGGCATTTACATGGCATATTAGGGTGCTTCATAAAATATTATGATATTACCATGGTACATTTTAATAAAGTAAAATTTAGTAGTACCATGGTACTTTTGTTGTTTTGCAATATGTACATTTATGTTTGCCTTCCCATTTAAACCAATTTCTCTTTAATTTTGCATTATCTGTGATCTGTTTCCTGTAGGACATTTATCAAGGAAAGATTGGCAGTTCAGACATTAAGGAGTCAGTTGTGATTATCATGGGCGCTTTGATCAGGAAACTCTGTTTAAAAGGAGGATGTGAACTACCGGTGAGTCCAAACACATTATTTATGTTGATTTCTACTGGTGTATTTGGAATTATATTGTTAAACTGCAATCAGTTTTCATATGCGTTATCATTGTCATACAATTCATTTAATGAATATTAATTTAAAAATAAAAACAGAACTTAAAAAATATATTTCCAAATACTAAAATGATCACCAGACTTTACAAATTCAGCAAAGCTCCACAGATTTCTTTTTTAATCATCCACCACCACTTGCATATTTGTTCCTATAAAATGTAGGTATAATGTTTAATAATGTTTAGTATATAAAATACATTTTTAATAATTAATTTAATGTATTTGAACATTTTTAAATCCACTCCACTAAATTCTTTTCCATAAAATTCTTTTCCATTTTCATTATAATATTTTCTTAATATTATAATAAATATATATATATAAATATATTAAAATATAATAATATTTATTCTACTTTTTATACTACTGAAAGACTTTTTTGTCCTGATTCAACTTGAATCTTTAACATAAGCACAACTAAATAAGCATAGTAATTTGTTTATTCTCAAGCTTAGTCTGTTTCTACCGTCTCTAATGTACAGACGGTGATTAAAGTCAAGGAGCTGTTGCTGGCAGGGCCTGACAGCACGCAGGAGGAGTCTGAGGTGCAGATGTACCTGTTAGCTCTGAAAAACGCTCTCCTACCAGAAGCTATTTCTCTGCTGGCCAAATACGCAGAGTCAGAGACTGGAGTGTTCAGCACTATTGCCATTACAGCCCTGCAGAGATACAACACTGAACACATCACAGCAGAGGTAAATTAAACCATCATTGACAAATATTATTAGCCATTATCACACAGCTCTCTGGTGTACTTGATTCTGATTGGTCAGTCGCAATATTTAGAAATCAGCTATTCCCCAATAACAGATTGCTCATACAAATCCTGTCAAAATTTAAATCCCCTGCTTCTGATTGGTTCATACACTATGGAGGTTGTTACCTGATTGGTCTCTATCAGTAAAGACCGCCCCCATACCTAATCCTATACCTAACCATAGTAGGTAGAAACAGGGGAGTTGTAATTTCACAGGGAGTCAGATTTCAATACTATGATGTCTTTTATCATGCCAACATAAAATACCTAACCGCTGCTAACACATTCGAAATCTATGGTAGAAATATGGCCCATGTCATCTTTAACCCTGTCTTTCTGTAGGTGAAGAAGACATTGAACCGCGTGTACCATCAAAACCAGCGCGTGTACGAGAAGAATGTCCGCGCTGCTGCAGCAGATGTGATCATGAGCAGTAATCCTTCCTATATGGAGGTGAAGAACCTCCTGCTCTCCATCGGACACCTGCCGCACGAGATGAATAAATACATGCTGTCTAAAGTTCAGGATATACTGCGCTCTGAGATGCCAGCCTGGTAGGTCTCATGCACACATGTATACATACCATGGGGCCCCAGCCATATCTGTTCACCACAATATTATAAAGACATGGAAAATCATAAATATAACATTATGGTGGTAAGTGGTTCATTTAGTTAAAATCTATTAGTAATGTAACATTATTATTGTAGATTATTATATAGCATTCTCTGGATACATTTTTTATTTTAAATGGTTTTTGACACTGTGTGGCATTCATGTAAAGAGTCATCTGTCTGGTTTGCAGTAAAATGGTACAGCAAGTTTTGAAGGACATGGTTTCCCACAACTACGACAGATTCTCAAAGACTGGCTCGTCCTCTGCTTATTCAGGCTTCATGGCACGTATGTGACCTCCTCCCCTGTACCTGCTTCTGACCTTTAAACTTTGACCTGTGACACTATTTTTATACAATGATATCTTATTCTAACATTGCATGAAAAGACTGCTTCCAGACAGATCCTTTAGACAGACAGACATGTGTCATTATATGAAGTCAATATATGAGATATTTGTATGTTCAATTTTTACCTTCAAACAGGAAATGCTGATGTCACTTGCACCTACAATTTGGACATCTTGTACTCTGGCTCAGGGATATTGAGGAGAAGCAACATGAACATTTATGCTCAGAGTAACGATGCCGTTCTGCACGGCCTGCAGGTACTGTAACCACAACAGTGTTTCACATTCATCATATAATTATGTGAGTGCTGACCTTCAACTCTGCTTGCTCTCTGCCATGCTCTGTCTCAGGTGACAATTGAAGCCCAGGGTCTCGAGTCTCTGATTGCCGCCACAGCAGATGAAGGAGAAGAAGATCTGGAGTCCTTCGCAGGAATGTCCGCGCTGCTCTTTGACGTTCAGCTCCGCCCAGTGACCTTCTTCAAGGGCTACAGTGACCTGATGTCCAAGATGTTTTCCATGTCAGGAGACCCCATCAATGTGGTGAAAGGTCTTATTCTTCTCACAGACCATTCAAAGGTACAATGGCGAATACTGTTTGCCTTTCCAGTTTAAATTCCTGAGTGAACATAAAACATTTCCTTCCATATCTATTTATTAACTTATTCTGAACTCACGTTTTCTCCAAGGTGATCACACTGCAGTCTGGTCTAAGAGGCAATGCCGAGTTCCAGGGCAGCTTGGCCATCGACATTTCAGGAGGAATGGAGTTCAGTTTGTGGTACAGAGAATCTAAGACCAGCGTCAACAACAGGTAGTCTTCTGCAGAGCTTCTGTTTATTCTATTTCTGAACACCTCAGTGGGTTCTCCACTTAAAATTCCATTCTTCAAAACTATTCATGCACTGATGTGTTGTGCATTTAGATAAAAGATCAGAGCTGCTAAAAACGTTGTTGGTTCGAATCCCACATGGCATAACTACCCATAAGCCACCACCATTAAGTTGCTCCAAGGGGATTATTTCTGTAAACAGTTTATGTACGTTGCTTTGGATGAAAGCTGTTAGTTACTGTATTTACTTAGCCAGATATTTTTCTTCACTAGGTTTTCAAAATACCAGTCATAAATATGAGACTGTGCATCTTAATATAACATCATTAATCCTTCCATGAGATTCGCTGCTAAGCTACGTCTTTAACTGCATCTCCACCTGCTTGTGTACAAGCAGTTTGTGGATGCAATCAATAGCAATGGAGAAGAGGGCAATGGAAAGATGTTGGACTTGGAGTAAAGATCAGGGGTTGAGGGTAAAATTAGGTTTCCCTTGTGCGATACAGATTGCAAGCAGGCAACAAAAATTTGTTATTGAGCAAGTACATGACAGATCAGCATTTAAAACTGTCCCAATACCTTACACCGATTTGCAACTACAAGCTTATAATAACGATTTGTAATATGAGCTGTCGAGTCTGATTTCCCAGGAAATGCCAATTAGGCTTAACATATATAACGAAAATTACATAAAGTAACCTGCAATTTTATATTTCAGACAGATAGAGAGGTGACAGTCACAGAATGCACCATTAAAGAATTCTATCTTTACAGTTACAAATACTTTACAAAGTTTACAGAAGTGCCAGTCAGATAATATGAGTTCATCGTTTCATTGTTCCAGTCCAATACTGTGAAACTGTTATGATTAAGTTTTTCCTTTAGTTTTGTGTTTGGTGGCATGGCTTTGCTGCTCTTTGTTTTACATCGGGTATTTTAGGGTGGCATCTGGTTTTCTACATGTGCCAGCCCTCGGGATGGGCAGGGGCAGGTGTATGGATCAGAGGGGCACGCTTTACCTTCCCCGAAAACTTCACACACGCAAGCAGATGGACAAAGACGCACTGACAGACAGACAGACAGACAGATAACCTGATACATAAACACAGGCGTGCATGCAGGCACACAGAAGCGAGAAACAGACAGATACGCGGTTGTATGCGCGCTCACGCACACACATAGTCAGACAGAGAAGCGGGCTAAGTTTAGGAGCAGAATAAACCACAGCTCTCTCTGGCGTACGATATTAGCATGCCTCTGTTCAGGTCACTCATCACGGTCGGCCATTTTGAATAGATCATTTAAGGTGGAGGTTGAAACCTTGGAGCCAGACAGTCTGATGTGATATACGAGCTTGAACGCCCAAACTGACTCAGCAGAGACTCTCGAAAAGAGACTGAAATGGAAATAAATCCGTATCCCGAGCTGCTCTCTGTAGCATGGGTTGTAGAATGAACTTTGACCTTCTACCCAGCTAACAGGGAACGTTCTCAGAACGTTGGCTAACATTTTGTAAAGTTCTCAAAAGTTCTTGCAGTAACATTAGTAGAACTTTGTAACATTATATATCATACCAAAACCATTATTCTTAAGTTGCTAGTGGAGAGTTTTAAAAACAATACAGAATTTAAAAATGTTTGAATTGTTAATGCAACATCTAAAAAAACGAACATGTCCCTAGAACATTTGAAAGCACATTTTTAACGTTTTTGTTGCTTAATTGCTGTGTTTTCAGGGGAGCTCTGGTTGTCATTGGTAACGTGACAGTGGATATGGACTTTGTAAGTGCTGGGGTGGAGGTGAGTTTTGAGACAGAAGCAGCCCTGGACTTCATCACCACCGTGCAGTTTTCAGAATACCCATTCCTCGTCTGCATGCAGATGGACAAAACAACCTTCCCCTTAAGGTATGGGTTCTTCTGGTCTCAACCAGACCTATTGGGAACCATCTTACAATGCAAATAAGTATTAATTATCATAAGCTAGGCATTAACTATGGATATAAAATGCTGCATTTGGTTTTTAAAAAACACAAAACACATATTGCCAGCTCATACTGGTGTCACATCGTTTGCAAATGGGAGAAATTTGTTTCTTCAGATTCTGTTCACACATGCACATTTATGTTGTCATGTGACACATTTGACCCAGTTTAAGGTCATGTGAAAAGTAAAAGTGGAGCTTATTCTGTGTTGTTTTAAAGACTAACAAACACATGCTTTCCTGGCAAAATCATAACCTGTTGAATACAATTTCCCATATTTCATGTGCTGAATTAACTAATAACTAACCTGTTGTTGCTTCTTGGCACTCCAGAGAGATGGTGTCTAAGCAGGAGAAACTGCCCTCAGGACAGAGTTTCAGCTCCAGAAGAAGCAGAGAACAGCTGGTTCCAGGCTCTGAATTTCCTCTACATCAGGAGAACTCTAACATGTGCAAGAAAGTCTTTGAGCAGAACTGGTAGATCAGCTGGGTCTGCTTCGGATGCTTTAGCACATGTAACTGGTTTAATGCACAAGCAACTACCCAGTATTTGCACATTTGTGTGTGTTTAGGGTAGCTGTATGTGCTACAATTTTGAGCCAGGCTTGAGTCAGGCTTGTGAGGACTTAAGGGACCTTACAGTACATCCTGCCCTGTTTCTTAAAATGATTAGCACAAATTCAACCCATTTTTTTATCTTAACACCAGAATACATTTTAATTTTTTTGGCAAAATCTGATCAGAATAACCCGTGGCACTCTCTGTTGATGGAATTATTCAACCCATAAAAAAAGACAAAATCGGTGAAAATATTAAAAAAATGCATTATAACAGGTCCATGGAAAGACTGCGTATGTGAGGTGCTACTGTGTTATTTATTTAATCAGAGGGCAGCACACACTTCGCCCCTCCGCAGGCAGGTCAGACCGCCTGGTTTCCATGATTACACCATGTTTACATTCGTCACAATATTTATGGCAGTCGTGTACATGCAAAGATAATCAATCCTGAATAAAGTTGGTTTTTTGGAAAAAAAATGCCTTTGTTTTTTTGTCTTTCAAAGGAAAAACAGCTAAAGGATATCTAAATATACATTTTAAAGACCTCTCATAATGGCTTTCTCTCCGGTGTTGACATACTGAACTAGAAGGTTGGGACATGACATATCCAAGAGCTTCTTGCTTGCTCTCTCTCTCTCTCTCTCTCTTTAGTTTACATCATGAGAAGAACATTCAGTTCTAAAAGCACAACGTAAAAACAACGTTAGGGGAACGTTCTGCCATGGCTGAAACACTCATACTGATGACCTCAAAGTGAAGCCTACCTGTCCCAAAAGCCGAGCAGGTGAAGTCTTTATTTAGAGTGGCTTGTGTGTAAGAGAAAACGCGTTATAAAACAGCTTTTCAGGCCAGCGCGTTGAATCATTGCTGGAGTTCCGCTCGGACCAACAACTGCGCGCCCGCGGACATTCCGGCCGCCCGGCGGGCAGCAGCTGAGCGCGCGTGTCTGTCACCGGCGCCGCTGCCGTGGCGACCGCGCAAACACGGGCGCAAACTCAGCCCGGACTAATGCCCCCCGACGGGTGAGGTTTCAGGAGCTCACGGAAAACTTACCTAGTCAAAACGACCCGCTGCCAGCTGCGTAAATCAAGCAGGGCCCACAACAGCGATCTGTTTGTGCGCAAGATTTAAGGCCTTTTATGAGGTCGATAGCGCTGAACTGAAGGCTTTAACGATCGGGTAAAATTAGCCGCAAAAATAACTCTCGAGTGGGAGAGCGTTTTCAAAGCTGCAATCCGTGACGTTTCGGCATTAAAAAGGAGCAAAAGATAAGTTATTGAACAAGATGGGTGTTTAAGGAGGTCACCTCACCCGACCCCGATTCACAAAGAAAGTTTAAAATGACGATTTGAGCTGTCGGGTCCGATTTCCCGGGGAATGTCAGTGTGACGTCATTTGACTTCAACGCGTACGTAAGGCGACCTGCAATTTTATGCTTCAAACAGAGATGGCGGTAGAGAGGCGAAAGTTACGGATTGCGACTTAAAAATCGTTTTTTTGGTTCTTAAAAACACTTTGACTTATGATGCCATATGGCCAAATCCTGGTATGATCCTGGAATGATGGTAAAGATCTGCGGCGACACCTGTGAACATGCAGTGTCCTCTTTAAGCATTATGTAGCCTATATCATCTCAAGGGCGTTTCAAGTGCGCGTCAACACAAATCAAAATGGAATAAAATAAAATCTCAAAGAACTACTTTTGTTCCGTTCTCAAAATGGCCTCAGTGTAATCTGGAACATCCAGTTAACCCTCTCATAAACTTCACTGCCAGACACTGAGTGGGCCAATAAATTCCTCAAACCAAACCCTACTGCTGTTTAAAAACAGACATATAGCTGTCTTTAATAGTGCAGGGACGTATGAGGTCCTCTGAATGCATGTGAAGTAATATATAAACAAATCGTGTATTGTATATTATGTTATTTGGATCCCTGCCTGCGTTTAAAGCACCTCTAACTTTAATAAAGATGGTTGACGCTAAAAGAAATATTACATTTCAGTTTGACTTAAGATTATGCATAAAGCTTATCGTAAAAGCATAAACATCAATAGCCTATTTACGAATCAGAAAAAGAACCGTAATGATTAAGCATCAAATCAAGTAGGTATCATTAAGTATACATTGTCATTTATAAAGCAGGTTGTGCCCTTTTTTGTATCCTGATTTATAAATAGACTATGAATCTAATAGCCTATCTCTTCATGTGCACGTTTGTGTATTAGAGGACTTGGCATATGCAGGACCGGTCATTACCGGTTTAGAATCACTTGACTGAAACACTTCTCATGATCTTTTTGAACTGAAGGCATATAGTAAATATACTTAAATGTTTAAAGTTAGTTTTACAGACAAAAAATATAACTGTGCCAACATGTTAATTTCTTTAATTAAATACTACTATTCTATTTAAAGAAATAAGTTTAATTTGGTCCGAATAAGGAAGAAAAGCAGCCAATAAGAGCCCAGCATAGATGACACCTCCTTCAGTCTTTAAAAAGCTTCCCAATGTGATAGCTCAAAAGGACTGAGGTAAGACTGGTTGATAAAATGGCAAGACTACGTTTTTGCGAATTCTAGGCAAAGGCTGGCTACTTTAAGGATGCTAAAATATTACATAGTTTTGATTAATTTGTTCCAAAAGTTTTGATAAGTTTATTCCTAAAATGTGAGGGGAAAATAATAATAAAGAATCAGTAAGTGAACCTAAACTTTTGGCCGGAAAATAACTAATGATGGAGCAATGCATGTGACATTTTTAGTTATAATATGATATTAAAACTAAGCATTGCTGTCTATTCTAAAATTAATATGAACAGCACATTTACTGTATAATAAGATACGTCAACACTGTCAAAAACAACAATGTATTCCTTCCAGAAGTGGTACATAGACTGGCCTGCAGATCCATATACCTTTAATGCATGATAAACATAACAATAAAGACAGATAATGCATACAGATTGAGGATAACACACTGGTAAAATGCAAAAGACGAGGACAACTACACCATGAAGGCAGAATACTGTAAGATAGCAACACTGCCACATTGCAAACATTGAGGTAATCGGCAACATAAAGACTCTAAACTACTTCCTAAATGTACAAATGTTTTCGTCATATTACAATAGCATAATTATTATCATACACCGTACAAAACCACCAATCGATCCTTCTGTAATAATCACCACATTTCTTCTCACTGTGATAGGAAACAGACACGCCTCTTGTGCCGTCTCATTCACACACACATAAACATACATTCTGTCTCTGTTTATCTATATCTTTCTTTCTGTTCTTTTCACACACACCACGTTTTACTCAATCAGATGTTGCTGCTACTTTCTACAGGTAGTTAAAAAGGGTCCATATAAATGTAATAAAAACACTTAATATAACACAGTTTAAATTCTGAACGAGCGACACTTTTCTTATGCAGTGCTTCAAGATGCCAGAATAGGCAACAAAAAAAGTTTCAGATTATCGCCTACCAGATAAAAAGCAAATGTTACAGTCTGTAAAACCGCCTTGGTTTGTTTCGGTTAATCACTCTTAGATGACACGCTGCAAAAGCCAAGATGTGGGAAACTGTGAGAAGTGTCTTAGGAATAATGGCAGAGTGCAGATCACATTCCACCAAACACACAGACCGTCCTGAGAATAAAAAAGAGAGAGAACGGACGAATCAGAGGAACAATATGAAAATCGAGAATTAGTCTTAATCTTAAAACTAACCTAAAAACTCATCTAAAACTGGTGATTTGGTTACCCTTCTACAATATGTTACTATTACCATTAACCTGGAGTGGTCAAAGCTATGAACAGTGACCGCAAATATATTTCTGCACACATTTAAACATGCATTGTGTTTGCATTATATCCGTTATAACACAAACACATTTTTCAATTCAAATTTCACCAAAAGAAAACAGTACATTTACTGTTCAAATTAAAGAAAACATGTTCTGGTTGTCAGACAATATAGTGGAACATTTATCACAAACTGATCAAATGTACTTTCAGTCCACTGTACATGGCTAATATAAATGTAAACGTGGTCCCTGCTATGACACTTGTGTGAACTCATGAAGGGAAACTGATACACATTCATTAAAAATGACCTTGTAACCAGTTGGTTAAAAGGAAGTGATGTCATGATACTTCTGATCTCTAGCATCATTTGTTTACAGATGCCAGCAAGTTTATATTTTGTTATGCGGTAATAATTGTATACACTTTAAGATGTGACATAAGTGTCCAAATGTATCCAAATACTTGGGAGCCATTGTACTACAGTACATACCAGAACAAAAATGTATAAAGTTTAATCAATTAATCAAAAATTAATACAAATCCTAAAAAATATAGATGTAGAATAATATATAATGAATAAAAAATGCAATAAAACCGCAATGCTGTGATACAGGCAGGTCTAACTTTGAAATCACTAAGCAAACTTCAGATTAGCCTTCACTTGCTGATAGTTCTGCAGCAGAGTATCTGTAAAGTTCACACAGGAAGGTCCTGCTCAGGCTGATCTCTCTATAAAAAGGTTTGACCCTCCTGCTGCTCGCTGGCCCTCTGATCGGCCCCAGCAGCTGCCACCCTCCTGCCTCAGCACAACAAATACTTCACTCGCCCACTGACCTTTCCACACACACACATTCACACACACACATTCTCACACACATTCACACACACATTCACACAGACATGCGCCTGCACACGTTCCGGCTCGCATTTACACATGCATACTGTCAAGTGCCAGCAATAGTGGCCGATGTCTGGTATTTTTTATGCTTTTTTATGATGAGGCCCATGTCATGTTTAAGGCATAATAAAAGACTATATAAAGATTTGCGATTAAAAGTTACTTTATCACACAGGCATATTCATCATTAAATCTTTGTGACCTTTTACGATTCACTTTTTGCTTGTATAAAGACATAAATAAGGTAGAAATATCACGCAATTTTTGTCCAGATGCGATATGCTTTAAACTAACCTTACATCCTAATCCTGACTTCTCATAGACATGGTTCCTACCACTTCCTTCCTGTTCGCTGTCACCTTCAGCCTGCTCACTGAATGCATTGTAAAACTACCACATAAATTCTGCTCTCTGATTTTCAATGTCTGCACTGATAAACTCATACACAAGCACACACAATAATCATAGTCAGCAGAACATACAGAATGCCTCAACCATCTAGTTTAAATGTTGAACGATACCTTCACACAATATTAGGCTGCTTTTCCAAATCCACATGGACACAGTAAACAAACACAAATGGGCCCTAAATTAAAGTCACACATCTTTCTCAAGTCTCATTATTATATTAGTCATATTTACCTTCACATTTCTGATGGACACCTTCAAATTTCTTGCTAATAAGAAAACTACAGTAGTTTTTCATGCAACTCCCTGAATCACTGAGATTTAGTAAGAATTTAATAAGATTTAATAGTTGACTGTAACAAAATATCACAACAAGCAGCATCTGCAAAGGAAATCATGAGTGACCTTTTCTTAGAATTAAGTTCTGTACTGAATCATTTTATGTCAACCAATAGACTTCAAGGGTGAATGTATGAATCAGTTCCCTTTACAGTATATTCACTCAGGTGTCCTAGCAGGGTAACAAAGTGTTTTCCACTAAGATTTGACAACCAAAATGCATCACAAAGACATTTAACTGTGACAACACATGCTGTTAAGTGCATAAGAACGTCTGCATAGAAAGTTTACTTTACAACTTAATAAAACAATTTTTAAATAATGCAACTTTTTACAATGACTACAGTTGTTATGTACAAATATACATGCACATCCATTCAGTAATTGCTTACATTCAGTTATCTATGCTCCACCACAAAGCTCATAGTTGTGCCATCAAAGGAGGGAGGGGCCACGATACGGGTGTTTTGCTGTGATGTAATACTAATCACAGGTTTGGTGCTGCTGGGTCCCACCATGCCCGGCTGGAACAGACACAGGCTACCCGTCTCGCCCATGTCCTCGCCCTCTGAGCAGGTGGAGGAGTGAGACTGGGTGTTGAGATGTGGGAGAGTTGGCAGCAGGGTTGAAGGGTAAACTAGGTACGCGGGGGGATAAGCTGCCGCTGGACTGAGGGCAATCGGTGAGACAGACACGGGCACAGGTGTGAGTGATACAGGAATGTCCAAGTACTGACCACTCTCAGGATGGTAAAACCGCTGGGCAGCTGGCTGCATTGGCACAGGGGTGTCCACTAGGTAGTACTGGCCGGTGGCGGGGTCCAGCAGGAGTTTGCGTTGAATGTGGGGAGGCGGAGGCTCTGCAGGGGGGGAGAGGCACAGTAGCTGGGGTTGGGCAGCGGGTACAGTGGGCACAGCTGGCAAGGGAATGGCGTGGTGATATATGGTGGCTGTTGGACTCTCTGGGGACCAAGACTCCATAACCATAGGTGAGCGTTGCAGTGACTGATGGGTAGGTTTCGGGTGAGGCTGGGGGAAACTGGTGAGTTTGGTATCTGAAGGCTGAGCTTTAACAGGGATGGTCAGATAATTGTCAGAGTCTGAGGGTGGAAGTTGCTGGTGCTCTGAAACAGTTTTTTCTTTGTCCTCACATTTTGCTTTGGAAGGACAGATTTTTAGTGACAATGGTGCTTTCTGAGAATTATGGGTATAGTTCCTGCTAGAAACAATCTGCTGAGTGCTATCATTCACTGTGGTTATATGGGTGGGTGCTTTGAGGTTGCTGCCCAGACTAAACACGCACTTGTTATTCAAAGAATCTGCCCTTTGGGCTTCTAATTTAGCCGCGTCTTCGTGACTGTGAGAACCTGTTGGCATACACATTTTATCCTCATCTGTCACAACAGCATTACTAGAAGCTGTGGCCAACTTATTAGTGTGCAGCTGCGAGCCAGTGATTTTCTCATTATCCGCTCTTCCGTGTTCGTTATCGCAGTCCGTTTTGGTGGCGACTCCCTGCTCCTCTCGCGTGATTAACGACAGTACGTGACTATCCGTGATCGGTCGTGGCGCTTGCGTTTTGCGCTTCCATTCATTCCTGTCAAAAACGTACAATTGCTCCATCGTTTTCACGGCGGCCTTTAACTTTTCAAGGGCTATTTGGTTTGAGGCTTTCGATTCGGGTTTCTTGTCGCTGACGTCTGCCGTGTTCTCCGTTTTTGGTTTGGACGTTTTAGCGTTGATTTTGAAGCTGAACTCCGGCTGTTCCGCCGAAGGCTGCTTTGCGCACGGCGCACGGGTTGTTGCGCGCACGCTGGTGCCTTCAGATGAGAGATTTGGAGACGATCTCACCGTTTCCGGAGCGCTCTCGCCCTCCTCGCGTTTTGTGGCGCTGTTTGTGTTCACAGACTGGCATTTTATCACCATTGGTGTGGGAAATGGCCTCCTATCGGGTCCTCTTATAACGGGTTTGTTGTCCTCGCGTAATGGTGATGCTGTAGAGACCGTCCCTGATGTACCACCGGTGTTTTCTAGCGCTACGAACCGGTATGAACTTTTGACTAATTTGCGCACGTCTCTGACCTGATGGATGGGCGTCTGGAACTTACATTTATTGTCTCTGATGTCCCTCACCATGAAATGCGGTACTTTGTCGGCTATGGTAAGCAGGTTACTTTTAGACTCGCTCGTCGCCTTTTTAGGACTGACGTTGTAATGGATGTTGGGAGTTAAAAGGTTGGCGATATTGAACTGATTGTCCTTGTTTTCTTTGACACTTCGAAGGCGTATTTTGATCTCGGGCGCTTTTTGACACTGTGGGGTTTTGTCTATGTCCTCAGAGCACTGGAGCTGGCCACAGCTCGCTTTTCCGCTCCCTCCCCCGTCTGACTCCGCAACATCTCCAGTAACTTTCACGTTATGTAACGAAAGCCCGACCGCTTCCTTCTCTTTAGGCATAAGTTGCGAGCTAGGGACGTACAAGTGAGACATCTTAATCATCTTACTATTCTCGCCCTCAACACATTCGCTGCTTTCCATCACGGGTTGAATTAAAGCATTTGGCGATGTCTCCCCCAGTGCGCACCGGGTTTCTCCATCACCCTGCGCTTCAGATTCCTGCCCACCATCTTTGGAGATTTTGAACGGGCTCGTTTGCCTGGGGATCGGGGGAGTTTGTTGGGCATCGCTTGACTCTAATTTGGAGGCACTTTCTGAATCACAGGGTGACTCAGCGAGTTCAGCTGCCTGGGAACCCGGGGTCTCTGGTGGTTCATCATCAGAGCCACAGAAAACGCTGTCTGTCGCATCTTTAAGTTCCTCTTGAGAGTGTCCAGATTCACTTTCAGAGTTCTGTCTATGTACGTCCTTCTCTTTCCTCGCGTCTTGATCCTTGGTTTGAGCGCACAATGAAGGCGCCGGGTGCGTATCGCATATCTCGCCCCTTTCCATTTTGCGCTCTTGTTCAAATTGCATTTTCTTGGAGATCACGTTCTTTAGAAGACTGGACGCAAAAATTGCTTTTTTGTGGGTATCTCCCAATGTTTCCCCCGTTTCACGGAGCTGGCTGTCTGCTTCGCACCCCGGCTTGGTTGGCGTGATGACCGTGACTTCGGCTGTGGGGTGCGACCCCGTTGCGTCTAGCGAGCGTTTTGCGCGCCTCTCGCGAGCAGGCATCCCTGCTCCGACATTGCAGCTGAAATTCAAGGTTTCTGTTAGTGTGAAGCTTTCACTGATACCCGGCTTGCTTCGTATCTCTATTTTCTTAGACGACCCAGAGGACGCCTGCTGCGCGTTCAAGGTATTTTTAAACGACAACATTTTAGTCTGTGAGTTTGGCGTATTGGTACGAACCGCATCTTTATTGTTTTTACACTCGGCGCTGTTGTGACCCTCCAAAACAGGCGTGGGGTTCTTGTGCGCCAGCATGTTCTGCTCAAGTCCCTGTGTCAGATTGCTGTAATTTAAGTCGACGAAAGCGGACCACTGGTTAATACTCAAGCTGTGTTCTGACATTGAGGACTCACTCGAGCTGCTCAGATTTATGGCATCGAAATATGGACACGCCAGACTCCGGAATGAGCGCGCTGTGAGATTGCGCACCTCCTTATCAGCGTCATCCAGTTCGCTTACGGAACTGGACGCGCCGCTGGAGTATTCATTGATGTCTTTTACTCTCAGTTTGCTCGCTAGGTGTTGACGGCCGGGAGGTGGGATGAAGTAGCGGTCATACAGGGTCTCGCTTTTGGAGTCGGAACTCCTAAATGAATACTGACTCCTCTCAGCTGCGCGTCTGGCGTGAAAGCGGACGTTCTTCTGTTGCAAAACGCTGGCATGGTCGTTGATCGCCCGGGAGGAGGTTTTGATGGACAGGTGAATAGGTCCACGCTCGTGTTGGGTCTTGCTGACGCCCTCGTCCGAGCTGGCGCATTTGTCGGATTCACAAAGTTCGCTTTCGGTGCTGACCAGCGCACCGGAGGCGCAAAGCTTCGCTGCGCGTAAAGTGGGCTGAACCTTGTTGCTCTTTGACTTGCTCTGGATCCTTCCACGGGCTGTCTGGTCGCTCTCGAAGGATGCGTAATCAACAAACGAATAAACCAGATTATCATCCTCGAAATCCCAGCAGGATCCGCGGCCAAACTCGTAATCCACATCGTGGTCCAGCTCCGTTAGCTGAATCTCGTGCGTCGTTATGTAGTGCGGCTCCACGTCCGCGGCGCTCGTCCCATCTTTCGATTCACAGCGGCTGTTCAAGTACATGTCCGTGTATTGCAACTCCTCCGTTTCGTATTTGGGATTTTCGGCTTTTAAATCCGTTTCCGCGTCTTTTTGACCCTCATCTCCTGGAAACTGATCCTCGGACGGAACGCGTATGAGCGGAGCCCGGTCACCGGAAAGTCTTTCGGTGTAGCACTTTTCAATGTCGACGTCGTGCGCGACACTTTCTGTGGATAAACTTTCATCCACATTTTCGTGCTCTCCGGCGCTTTTCGCGGAGACGGACGCGTCGCCTTTGCATTTGAAGATTGCCAGCTGGTTTCCTTCGCCGGTAAACGTGACTTTCACGGTCTTGGTGCTGTCTGGCTTCATGTCCAGCGGATTTCCGAGGTCTACATAGTTTGTTTCGGTGTGATCGCCGTCGTTACGATCTTCTTTCTGGTCAAACAGCGGCTTTTTGAACGGTCCGGTGTCCTCTCTGGCCCCGATGGCTGTTTGGAGAGTCTCCATCTGCTCTTCACGGCGTCCAGCACGGAGATCAGTGGTGTTATCTGTGACACCGGACCGCAGTACGGGTTGTGTGACTGGGCGTGTGAGCGCACTGGTACTGAGAGCAGGGGGCAAGTGACAAGTGAGCGAAGGATAACATCGATAGAGGGAGGGTGAAAATGTGTGTGTGTAAATGAGTGAGTGTGAGACTGTGCCAGGTCATCAGACATCAACAGATTCTGGCCTCCAGCCTTCCATCAGTGCGCCGCGTACGAACCCTTGGAGATCTGGCGCACCATAATCGGTGCAATGAAGTCCTTTATCACTCAGTTACGATAACGACGCTCCAACCGGATTATGTCGTAAATCTATAAATGATCACTCACTGTATCGCTGACATTTGAAGTGTAGCATGGCGTAGACAAGTATTATTAGAAATGATGTCATGTTTCACAAAGCTACAGCAAAACGCAACTCTCCGAACAGGCCACCGGCCTATTGTGGGCGCGCAGCTCCCAGAGCGCATAACCGAGCACATAACGCGAGTTTGGAAACATTTGCTGTCAACTGAATGTTATCAATGTCCGCCTCTGCTTCACGACAGCTGCGCACCAGTATTAGAGCAAATGCCTGCTGCCAGAGAGACATGAGCACTACAACCCCACAGAGAGAGAAAAGAACAACTGCAGAGGTGTGAGGGATATGGAGGTCTGAATGCACCTCCACTGCCCAGCCTATAATCATAACACACAACCAGACAGAACAGTGTAAACTCACAATACAACAAAAACATGTGATGGACAATGTGATGATAAGCGCTTTGCTGTACTGCATGTCGTTTTTAAAGGCCACTCTAAAGGGATTAAAGACTTGGCACAATGTAGACATTAAGTTCCTTAAATACAATAAAACTATAAGTTCTGAAGTGTGCAAAATCTTTCATCCTTCTGGGATGATGTAAATTGAAATGTTTTTTAATGTCTGGTTTCTTCAGCTGTGTTTGTATTTTGTCTTTTGTCTTAAATTATGTTTTAGTGAACTCTGTCGTTTATTATTGTATACATAGTTCTTAAGTGAGCACAATAAAGCACATTAAAGCAAAATTCGAATACATTGAAGGTTTGTTAATGGAAATGTTAAGTTCAACTCTTATGTTAAACTGGTGTAATGCATTCACCAGTATTTCAAATAGCCTTGTATGATAGGCTTTTATATTTGTGTCGTCTGTAACGTTTTGTTTCAGGAATTGGTTTTTCTTCTAATTGTTTTACCGTTTCATTTAATAATACATTTCAATGACTATTTCTGTTTTCAGTTGTAGTATTTCTGTATAAAAAGGGGATTCTTACATCAACCTCAGGTTTCATTGTGACACCCCTGTAATGACCCTGTTTATTTTCTGGGCGGCGGAAATGTTAAAGAATGCTCACACAGAAATAAGATTTATTAACAATAAACCTACAATGGGAAATATTTTGAAATATTGTGGACTAATTCCTCCTAATTTACAAACGTACTAGTTACAAATTTAGTTTGATGCATTCATTCAGGCCACTAATATGTGAAATTGTGAATGCATGCTGCATGAACTGATAATCATTTACTTCTATTTGCTAATCACTTATAAATCATGATAATTAAAAAGTGTGACAGGAAAGTACAAATAAACCAGAAAACAGAAGAAAATGACCAGAGAAGGCGCTTCTTGTGTAACAGTAATAAATCCGACACAGATGTTAAATAGGAAAATATTTATTGCTTTTAATAAATACAAACAATTCTGTCCAAGTTACATAAAATAAAAAGCAATCCATTGCAATCCATATTTTATAAATCATCTAGTAAATTTGATACGTTTTTGCTCAACGAATTGACAGCGACAGATTACATTCGCCTTACATAGCTGCAGTGAAACCGTTTATACCTTCACAAAGGGAGAATTGTAGAGACAAACATACCAAAAACAAAAAACTGATGAAGGCAGAGCTTCGAGCAGCATTAACCCCTGTTAATCTGCCCTCCAGAAAGCCGTGAAGCAGACGGCTACGGTGCGATTTAAGGCACCTGCTGTTAGTATGTAAAGCATTCGTATATGAAGTAAACGAACCCATGGTATCTCACGTATTACCATCACGTGTCAGAAAGGGTTAAAGACCGGTCCACACTGACGGTCGTATATCTAACGCATGGTAAGGGTTCTGAGTGGTCACTTTCCCACCAGCTCACACGCTGTCGGTGTCCGAATTTTTGACGACCCCTACAAAGCTGATAAATTTAGGCTGCTATTTAAAATGCGGACGCCACGCACGCAAGCACTTGGAGATCAGTTACTTGAAGAGAGTCATATAAAACAGCAGGTGGCGAATTATGAGTGCCATTAATCAAAGACAAGGAATTATGTCCTTATCTCTCTCTGTGCTGTTTTTTCGCCCTTACATTGACCCCAAAGGTCAGTTCAGGTTATAAGACATTATCAGTTGAGTATATGCAGCACAAAGACACTAGCAGGGAATCTCTACAATCTACATCTACACCCAAAACAAGCAGTGTCTTGCAAACAAGGTTAATGCCCACCTAACACTCAATACGTTTAATATTCCTGGCTTTATTTGATGTTGCATATGGACAATAAATGGAAATCAGTAACATGTTAGGACATAAGCGGAGACAGCTACAATGTCCTTTATTTGGCCGTATGCTACGGTGGCCCAAAGGGGCCAGTGACTGAAAAAAGGCAAACATATACTGTATGATATACTGTATGGCTAACACCAATAATGTCAGCAATGCAAGACATGTGTAACCCTGCCTCTGTGCACACCATGACAAAAGGAACATGTTTACTCTTGTACTCACAAGCTTTCAAACGTGCTGTGAAAAAAATGTGAGCATATGGGCACTGATCTGACAAGAGTGTCGAGTATATAAACAGAAAAATCCTTTTTTCCCATGCTACTTGTTTTGCTTCTTTATTCCTACTGCAGTATCTACCCAACGTTTGGCACAACTTTGAAGGCAAACTAAAATGTGTCTATAATGACAGTGTTTGTCTAACACTTTCAGAAGACACACGACAAACCAAAACCAACCAAAACCAGCAAGAGAATCTCTCTGTAGCTGCACATGGAATTATTAATATCATTCGCTGAACAAAAATGCACTAAAGTTTACGAGGTAGTAGGAAGGAAAGTAGGAAATCACAAAGTTGTAATTTTGGAATAATTCAATGTCTGTTCTGATATTACAACATCATATGAAAAGATCACAATGGCAGGTTTCAAATGATGACCAGTCACAATAAATCATATCCTAAACAGTAACTAATATTAACTAACTAATAAAGTATAATCTATTCCGTGTTGTTCATTCACATATTTATTCTCCATATTAGACATACAGTAATAAATCTGCCCTAAAATGTTTTCAAAGGACACAACCTTACTCTTGTGTAGTATTTGATCTCGCCAGTTCTATGATTACAGTAGCTCTACAGCGCCCTCTTGTGATACAAGCTAACAGAACATCAGTCAGGAGTGGCGGACACAGGCTGCTATGTGGTCCACCAAAACTTCTATAAATTCTAGAAGCCCTTGAAAAGAGGAACATCCTCCAAATGTTCATCATCTCAAGTTCATCCACTGAACAGTTCCTCAAATGTTCGTATACAGGACAGAGCTAAGAGAATTTGACATTGGTAGAAGTGTCAGAGACAAAACAGGGAAAGTTTTGTGTCTGAAGTTAAAGCTAGACCTTGATCCAGAAGGTAAAGCTTGACTGTCATCCAGGAGGTAAAGCTGGACCCGAATCCAGAACCTGTTTCTCCCCTGTACAGTAGCTACAGCAGTGAAGAGTTCACACTCACATTTTCTCAAAAGTGAGTTCGTGTCCACAGGTTTGACACACCTTCCTGTAGAGATCTTCACCTTCATCCAGCAGCTCCTCTGGGCCGTACTCATGCTGGTGAACACTGGTGTCTTTTTTAAACATGCTGCTTCTCACCGCCCGCCTCAGCTCTGAAGGCCAAATGAAGAATTTATTCATCCTGTAATTGTTACTCTAAGTAATTTTTAATTTACATTTTGTTGTAAATAAAGCCTATATGAAGTCTCTCATTGGAGCAATACTGCATTCACAAGTGCTGATGATTGTTTTATACAATCATCCATTATTCAGGTGTTTATATGATCTCAACATGGCGGCCACCACGAGGGGGACTCACCTTTTATAGAGTCAGACACCTTTTTCACTGCGTCTTCATCTCATGCAAGTGTCTCAAGCTAGATTTTAGTTTCTTTAAAGATACAGCAAGTCATATCTGAGAAACATTAATATTTGAAAGAAACCCAAACATACGCACCTCTTCCTTCATTGCTGTGCACTAAAATAACATACATGGTATGCAACACAGGAACCAGGTGGGTTCAGCTTTGACTCCTAATCCGTGTATGACATCATTAGAGCGGTTCCATTTCAGACTGATTCATATGCTTCCATTTCTAGCTTAGATGTCAGATGTCGATCGCTCTGCTGAGCGGCAATTCAAACACACCAAATGACTAATATCTGGCACACACGCCCCCTATTGCTGATTGGTTACGAAAGTGTTATGATGTTGTTGATCTCGTAAATAATCACAAAATTGTTTGCTTGGGTGTTCATTTCAATTTTCAACAGCATTTCTCAGAAATCGCTCACTGTACCTTTAAGTATACCTACTGAAATGTTTATAAGTAACTGCATCTGATTGGCTGGCTTTCATACCTTTAACTTTCTTATTAAACCGTCTTTGCTTCTGCACCTCCTTGTTCTCCTCTTTGGTCTCCTTGGCCTCCTCCAGAGCCTCCTCACTGCCCCACACCTCCAGAGAGCGTTTCACCACCTTAACATTCACAACAGTGTAACAAAGACATACAACAATTACAACTGAACTAACACAAATGAAAACAAACTTTTGGTAGGGTAAAGGTAGGGTGAACAATTTCAGAGAGTTAAGATCCCAACCACCCTTCAGAGCCACGCCTGCTTCAAAACTCATAAATGCATACATAATTTGACAGGCAAGTAGAACATCCTGTCATTGCATTCGGACTGAAGGCAATGATTGGACAAACATTTTACAGTCCTGCGTTTTCAACAGATGATATATATTGAAATTCAGACCACTTTACTTAGTGACTGCTTAAGTGAACATGATTTCACCAGTGATTACTTAGTGAAAACCGCTACCCTGTCTTAGTATTCATGGAATGGTTGCATAACAAATTTGCCTTTTTTCAAATGTGTCCTAAAGTTAAAAACAGTTAGACTATTGTTTTGGCCCATTGTTTTAAACCTGACACCGATTGGTTTTCGTTGCGTGTTAAAGACATTGTAAAAAACATGCTACTCATCATGACGCACCTGCAACTTCAAGTAGAGCTTCATGTCTCCCCAGCGAGGATTGTGTGGATTTTTCTTCAGGATAAACCGCAGCGGCGGCTCCCTCTTATCCAAATCACAATCTTTCAAAAGAAACGTCGTCTTCGCTTCCGTGCGAGATATAAGCCTGTGCTTCACTTCATTGTCTCTATGCACAAACACACACACAAAAAACACAACTCCATGGGTGCCTGTGAAGCGTGACTCTCTTGAGCTTATGTGCAGGTGGGCAGGAAACACACTGAGGCATTGAAACTGACATCAACAGCAACAGGTGTAACAACAGAAATCTCTTAACTGACACTACTGGTCTCTGTAACACTAATTCAATGGTATGTGATAAAGCACTACACCCATATACAGAATGAATGATTTGATGATGTCATACCTGCATTTGTCACACACAGACAGATCAAAACTGTTGCTGAGATAAGAGTCCATAAATGGCTTTTCACACTCATCACACACCAGATAATCCGGCTCCATCACGGGGACAACACACACACACACACACACACACACACACACACTAAATAATGTGCATGCCGTTGATTACCAAAGAATGGACCTGCATACATTTTTGTGTTTCAAGGCAGGCAATGACAGAATTGTAGAACTGTTTTCTTAGTGCATTTACACACATTCTTACTGAACACTGTTTTAATGATATTTGATGTCATAAGTGATATTTGAGCTGCAAAATTGTCTTGTAATTTTTCTAATTGTAATTGTCTTGTAAATTTCAGAATCTACCAGACTGTGGTCACAGATGATATTTACCTGGTTGATGGACCACTCTCTTCTCCTGCTGCTCTTCTTCGACTGTTTCCTCTTCGATGAAGAAGCCTGCACCAGAATCTATAGTTTTTGCCACTTTGGCACTAGTACCACCTAAGAAGACAGAAAGGTTCCAGAAAAGCAAAACACAGTGACAGAATAACTAAAATTTCATGAAACTTTGTTGTACAGTCACCTGCTTCAGTTACGTGATAACGTTTTAAAGACTGAGGCACTTAACACACCTTCTCCAGTTGAAAGTGGTCTGCTGGTGAGCCTGGCCTGTCTAAGCATCAGCGCACGTTGCCGGTTCCTCTCGATTTTGGCCAACATGTGTGGTGTTAAAGTCACACTGGATTCATTTACAGGCTTTCCACTGTCTTCAGAACAGCCCGGCTCAGGAACATCCATGATTGCTCAATATATTCTCAAATCAAAAGTTCACAAACAACTGCTTATTCTTTATTATTACTTCTTAAGAAGCAACACCTTACAACATGCATTAGGTATTACTGTGGTTTATTGCCAATTCATGGTTGCTCATATCACATGAACACATTAACACAACATGAACTGTGAAAAATGAATTAGCATATGTAGTTAATATTAACGAATAATAATGAATGAATATAGATAAAACGAATATAGATCAAATAATCTGGACCGGTTTTGTTTTAGTTTTGATCCGTCAACATACATAACAATCCTAGGTCCTGGTTTATGACATTAAGTGTTATGACTATAACAAAGAACCAACTCTTACTAACCTAAACATGATAACATAGTTAAAAACGTCGATCCACAGTTAGTGTAAGAGACATGTGGTTTGCATGTCTTACCGAAAACTGCTTTAGTTGTTTTCTTAAAGTTTATGCGGTTTCATTTGTATGAGATGAGCGGTGAATGTGACGCTTCTTCTCTTCATTTGATATTTCGCCTCACAAGATCAACATCGCCATCAAGTGGTCGGTTTGTATAAAACATTAAGATTACTCTTCAAACTTCATTAAATCGGTCTGCCACATATATATTTATATTTGTAATATATATAGTATATATATATATGTTTGCAGTACATTTCCTATAAGTATGTGGATTTATCAAATACTATAAGCAACACATTTAAAAACACATCTGTATCTTACACTGAACTCTGTGCCCACGCGTTATTTTTCATTTAAATGTGCTGATACAGAGACTTGGTTGGGGAACATTTACAGCTTTTAAATAAAATAAAACAGTTATAAATATTTATTAAGTCCTGCTTCTTAATAAGAGGGATTTTCAACGAAGCCACTGATAATCCATTGCGGACTGCTGAGATGTTCAGACAAGCTAAAAAATCAGGTGCTCAAAATACTGAAGATAATTCCATCTGCTTTAAGGAGTCTAATGAAGCAGATCTTTTAAAACGTTCTCCTGTACCTGAAACTACTGAGCCCGACATGATTAATCCAAGTCCTAAAATCCCTGAAGAAATCCTTAATCCAGAAAATGACTTAGAACTTGAAGATTTTCAAGAGCTTCAGGACTTACTTGATGAACCTAAAGAGAGGGATCAGTCAGGATCTGAAGAACAGACTCATTTAAAACAGGAGCTAGAGACTGAGAATTTACTTGCTCAGTCTCCAGCTCCCAGTGACAGAAACAGCCAAAGTTTTAAAGAACTCAGGTCAGATAAGACCTCTTTAAAGGATGAACACAACGACTCTATTAGTGAAGGAAACATTAATGAAGAAACAGCTGCCTCAGCTACACCGACTGAAATATCAACTGAGAAACAACCTCAGAATTTAGTGTTGCCGTACCACCTCATAGAAAGAGTCGTCGATGGCCTGCTTAGTAAACTGGAGGCCACGTATAACATCAACATTCCTGGCATCTATCTCTGTGATGCTCTGACCAACAAACTAATGCAAGAACTAGCAAATCTTGCAGGAATTCGCATATCTGGCAGCGACCCTGGACAACAGCTCTATCCTGAAGAAGAAGTTGTTATTCTACAAATAGTGAATGAAGCCCATGACATTATGAAAGATAAGACCTACTTAAGGGCAGCATGGCATGATGATGAAATGGCAGCAAACTATCTGGCCGCTGTTGTGTCTGCTGTCATTCTTGACTACACAGCGTTAAATAGCAAGACACAGAAGAAAGACTGGACCAAAAATTCTCCGACCCCAACTCACCCTAACAGCACCGTGCAAGAAAGAAAGCGCCGCCCCTTCCTGTCCCGAATTCGTGATTCCCTCCGTAAGATCTTCTGTTTCAAAAGAAAAAGAAACAGAGTGGGACCGTGTCCAAATTCTTAGACCCCTCTTAGAACATTTAGAAATGTGTAAATGATCCCATTTACTCCCTGTGCAATTGTCCCTGTTAATTTCTTTGACCAGAGGAGAACTGGTCCCAAGTCTGCTACTTCATATATTATTATGGGAAAAAAAAAAAGTGTTGAAGCATGACTGATTTACTACAGGAAGTCTATTAATATATTTAATATTAATTCATATAATTTTTAATTTAATTTAAAAATTATTTAAATTAAAAATTATTTTACTCAGTAACCTTTAGCCTCTAAAACACATTGTATATCTGACAATTGCTCGATTTTAAAAATTGAGTTATGTGGGCTCCAGTTTGAAAAGTATTTTGTACTTATTCATTTTATTGTAGATTTTATAAACGGGTGAATATATTTTAATAAACCACATACAAGTGTACGAGTACAGTATCAGTTATTGACAATCATATGCAGCAATTGATTTACAAAAGCCAAATCTTTCACAGAGAACAATCTCAGGATGTTTGGATGGGCAGTACAGCAAGTCTTTATTACTCAAAACCTTACATGTACTCTTCACTGACACCAACTTCATAATAAACACTGAAACCATTAAAAACTGTAGTAAGAAACTGATGTCTGATCTTTTCCTTAAGGTTCAAAACGACTAACTAAAGCTAGACTAAACTAAAACTAAACTAAAGCTTAGAGAAAACACAGAACAACCTCAAATTCAAGTACAGCCGAAAACTCAATGAAGCTGTTCTCATTCCCATATTTCTGTTCAAGCCATCAAACAATGAAACTGGTATGAATATAACGACTGATCGCGATGTAAATGCTGCTGATTTATAAATCTGACACAAACACCACAAGCATAAGCTAAAGACAGCGGGTGTGTCGTGATTTCACATACATTTACATGCAAAATAATCATTAGAGAGAAAGAAGCGCTTCTTTATGTTTCTCTCACACAGAGCGCCTCAGTCTCAGTATATAACTGCGTCCACAGCAGTCCACTGAATAAAGCTCAAGTTTGTCCAAAAAGTTGCTAAGGTGGTCTGAATAGTTGCTAAATCTAGCCACAAAGTCGCCATGTTGATAACACTGGTTACTCATAGCAAGCTCCTTCAATGTCTCCAAAATGACAGCAATACGCACATTTTAGTGGCAGCGTGGACAACAAGATATCAGTGGTTCTCACTCATCTTCCTTAAAATAATAAAAAGTAAAATGTGAGTTTCTAAATTGTTTGTTTGAACATAATCCACTCATAAGCGACAGCATCGTCTCGTTTAGATTTCTGACATCACTCGGTTTGAATTCGCAATGGCGCCAAAAGCTACCTGAGGAGAAAACATCGCGCACTGCATGATAATATAAAGTTTGTTTCACACTCTTATTACAAATTAATCAAATTAATGTGAATTCGTCTTTACCTGTGAACTACTAAGTGCGACGGTAGGATAAAACATCTCGTATGTGTATCTGCAGTGCATTTCCTATAAGCACGAACTGAAAACTGAGATACTTTGAGCGGTACTTTTAAAAATATAAACATATCTCACCGAAAATTTGTCACTTTTCATTTAAATGCGCTGATACCGAGACTTTTTTACGAGATTTGCGAGTCTTTCTTACGTGATCGCTTTTACCTGTCTTTACGGTACATGTTATATACATATTTAAAGAATAAGTCCTGCTTCTCATTCAAGTTTAACAAACAATAAAGTTTAACAAGCAATATTTACACAAAATTACAGATGTATTTAAACTATTTTTCTGTGTAATATTTAACAACTCAACACATAATTCGCCCCGGCAATATTACTTTGTTCAGCCAATCTGAGTTGAATCATTCACTAAATGCAAAACTTCTTTAGCAAATATTGATTTTTTTTTTATATAAAGATTTTTTATTCAACAAACTATCAGCAACAAAAGAAAGTCTGACCGTCTTCATTTTATATTGAATCGCTTTATTTTCTCTGTTCTTTAATAAGTGAATAAAGAGTATAAATACGTCACATTTAAAAACGAACACAACTGTAACGTCACAATGCAGTGACGTCATGGAACTTAGAGCAGAATATAAAAGGCCGGAGAGTGAAGCCACACATCATTTTCTGCTTTTCTCTGACGGTCAAGCATCTTGTCTATCAGAAAAAATGGATAACTCTTTCTCTACACCTTACCTTACCCCCAGCGGCCACGTCAACAAGTTTCTTGAGACTGACCCCAGCGCTTATGAACTGGAGAGGAATTTCATGCTCCCCCCCATTTCTGGGCAGGTAAGACCAGAATCTGATAAGACTCTACACATCTGTTCTTCATTATTGTTTGCTTGTTTACAAAGAAAGAAATGAACATATTTTAGAATATTTATGTGAAACTGTAATATCAGACTTAACTCTAACATTTTTCAAAATGCTACAAACTTAGTTGTTTATACACACACACACACACATATGTAATACTGAAGGCATACATGTATATGACAATTTAGAGGACTAACTTTAGATGGTAAAGACAATATAAATGAAAAACCGTATTTTCTGATTCATGTTCATAAAAATACACAATATGAAAACTGTAATATATATGTTCACATATTCCAATACTGTATCCATTTATTGTATGATCTGTGTCACTGTCTGTTTAGGTGCCAGCTCAAAAAACTTTTTATCAGGAATCTCTTCATGGAGAATCCAGTTCCCGTAAGGGACCTAGATTCCCTCTTGGGAATCTACCAAAAATAGGCACACCAGATCCGCTTCCGGCATCATGGACTATGCAAGACATCTACTCCGTGGTGCCCGACAAGTCTCGCAAAATGATTAAAAGAACCATCAAAGAAAAGCAAATTCCCAAAGGAAAAATGTGCAGTATGGTTCAGCAGACAGTCGAGTGGATTAAATTGGTGTGCATGGACGTGATCCTTCCTGCTCTCTTCCTCTGTCTGAAAGAGGAGGAGAGTTTAGCTGGGAAGGCTCACGTTCTTCAAAAGAAAGCTGAAGAATGGAAACAGCTTAACGGTGGCAGATCTAGAAATACAGACTGCCACATCACTTATGACTGGACGATCAAAGAAGATCAGATCCTGGACGCTGAGGCTCTGAACTCTCCTGAGCAGGCAAACACGACTGCCAAAAACATTTTTGCATGTATAATGGGCTTCTTATACAGCAAATATCTATCCATCATGTCTGATGCCACATGCTCATTGGAAAATGCCTTACTTAATTGGTCAGACAGCGTGATGACTTTAGAATACGGCCTCAGGTTGGAGATAATCCACAAGTCAACAAAGGATCTGATCAATTGCGTCTACCAGGAATTTCTTGCCAATGACATGGGCAAGACAGTTCCTGTCAACGCGTTCTCCGAACATTTGTGGAGTGACGCAGATACCCAAATGTCATCACGCTGGGAATTCTATATGTTTGTGCTACATTATTTTGTTCAGTGCACAGCAAGGAATCAATTGGAGCTATTCCTTGGACTTCCACACACACTACGTGAAGATTACCTGGATGACCTTTCTGCCCTGGAAGAGAACTGGGAATCTTCTGGACCAAAGGCCAAGACAAAAGCTGAGAGAACAACTCTGAATGTCCTCACCAAAACAGTGACGGACACCGTATTGGAAATGATCAACGAAGCCACTGATAATCCATTGCGGACTGCTGAGATGTTCAGACAAGCTAAAAAATCAGGTGCTCAAAATACTGAAGATAATTCCATCTGCTTTAAGGAGTCTAATGAAGCAGATCTTTTAAAACGTTCTCCTGTACCTGAAACTACTGAGCCCGACATGATTAATCCAAGTCCTAAAATCCCTGAAGAAATCCTTAATCCAGAAAATGACTTAGAACTTGAAGATTTTCTGAAAGAATTTAAGGAACAGATTAATTCAAATCAGTCGCTAGAGCTTCAGGACTTACTTGATGAACCTAAAGAGAGGGATCAGTCAGGATCTGAAGAACAGACTCATTTAAAACAGGAGCTAGAGACTGAGAATTTACTTGCTCAGTCTCCAGCTCCCAGTGACAGAAACAGCCAAAGTTTTAAAGAACTCAGGTCAGATAAGACCTCTTTAAAGGATGAACATAACGACTCTATTAGTGAAGGAAACATTAATGAAGAAACAGCTGCCTCAGCTACACCGACTGAAATATCAACTGAGAAACAACCTCAGAATTTAGTGTTGCCGTACCACCTCATAGAAAGAGTCGTCGATGGCCTGCTTAGTAAACTGGAGGCCACGTATAACATCAACATTCCTGGCATCTATCTCTGTGATGCTCTGACCAACAAACTAATGCAAGAACTAGCAAATCTTGCAGGAATTCGCATATCTGGCAGCGACCCTGGACAACAGTTCTATCCTGAAGAAGAAGAAGTTATTCTACAAATAGTGAACGAAGCCCATGACATTATGAAAGATAAGACCTACTTAAGGGCAGCATGGCATGATGATGAAATGGCAGCAAACTATCTGGCCGCTGTTGTGTCTGCTGTCATTCTCGACTACACAGCGTTAAACAGCAAGACACAGAAGAAAGACTGGACCAAAAATTCTCCGACCCCAACTCACCCTAACAGCACCGTGCAAGAAAGAAAGCGCCGCCCCTTCCTGTCCCGAATTCGTGATTCCCTCCGTAAGATCTTCTGTTTCAAAAGAAAAAGAAACAGAGTGGGACCGTGTCCAAATTCTTAGACCCCTCTTAGAACATTTAGAAATGTGTAAATGATCCCATTTACTCCCTGTGCAATTGTCCCTGTTAATTTCTTTGACCAGAGGAGAACTGGTCCCCCGACTGAGCCTGGATTCTCCCAAGGTTTTTTTCTCCATTTATGTCACCTGATGGAGCTTTGTTCCTTGCCACTGTCGCCTTTGGCTTGCTCAGTTGGGCTTTAAAATATTCAGTCATAATATTGAATTGGCTCTACAAGACACTACTGAACGACGGCCCCACTGATCTCTGCAGAGCTGCTTGATAGCTGACCACTTTATTTCATCATCAGCCAGTTTTACAACATTGATACTGTTTGATCTCTTTCAGAAATAATAAACTTATAACTTATGAGCTATATCCTATAAAGTGCAATATAAATAAAGGTGACTTAACTTGACTTGGTCTTCACATATTTTTGTTTTATTACAGTGATAACAACTGAAACCTTTCCAAATCCACAATATGACCTAAGCACTAAGTAATCTCCAATAATCTTCAAAAATAATTTACAAGAATTTTTTAAGTCTCTTGCAGGCAAACTAACTGGCGTTTAGACAGTGAATTTTTGACAAACGCAGGTTTCTTTCATGTTCACATTTTCTATACAAGAGTATGCAGGACATATCAAAGGGCTCGTCCCCTTTTACTGTATTTTAAATAGGCCAAAAGTTTTTTTAATTACAACACAGCTCTGATCTATGATTTGCTACTTCATATATTATTATGGGTCTTACAAAAAAAGTGTTGAAGCATGACTGATTTACTACAGGAAGTCTATTAATATATTTAATATTAATTCATATTATTTTTAATTTAATTTAAAAATTATTTAAAAAATAAGTTGTACATCTTTGTATACACAAAGAGTTTTATGAATATAGAACATTTTAGTAGAAATAAAATAGATATTCATACTGAATGATTTTGATATATGCATACTTAATGTCAGCGCTAATATTAGTAATGTGATTTAAAATGTTCACATACACAAGCAGAAACGGTCAGGCTCCAGACCAAACTTACATTTACATTTAGTCATTTAGCAGACTACAGCACCTGTTTGAAAACATTGATCATAAAAAATGTGAAAACTTGTAAAGTCTTCCATGAAATATTTGATTATAATATATGATACTGTTGCAGTATTAAGTACATCACCCCATTTTATTCAGTAAAGGTTACTCAGTTTTAGCCTCTAAAACACATTGTGTATCTGGCAATTGCTCGATTTTAAAAATTGAGTTATGTGGGCTCCAGTTTGAAAAGTATTTTGTACTTATTAATTTTATTGTAGATTTTATAAACAGGTGAATATATTTTAATAAACCACATACAAGTGTACGAGTACAATATCAGTTATTGACAATCATATGCAGCAATTGATTTACAAAAGCCAAATCTTTCACAGAGAACAATCTCAGGATGTTTGGATGGGCAGTACAGCAAGTCTTTATTACTCAAAACCTTACATGTACTCTTCTAAAGAAACACCAACTTCATAATAAACACTGAAACCATTAAAAACTGTAGTAAGAAACTGATGTCTGATCTTTTCTTTAAGGTTCAAAACGACTAAAGCTAGACTAAACTAAAGCTTAGAGAAAACACAGAACAACCTCAAATTCAAGTACAGCCGAAAACTCAATGAAGCTGTTCTCATTCCCATATTTCTGTTCAAGCCATCAAACAATGAAACTGGTATGAATATAACGACTGATCGCGACGTAAATGCTGCTGATTTATAAATCTGACACAAACACCACAAGCATAAGCTAAAGACAGCGGGTGTGTCGTGATTTCACATACATTTACATGCAAAATAATCATTAGAGAGAAAGAAGCGCTTCTTTATGTTTCTCTCACACAGAGCGCCTCAGTCTCAGTATATAACTGCGTGCACAGCAGTCCACTGAATAAAGCTCAAGTTTGTCCAAAAAGTTGCTAAGGTGGTCCAAAAAGTTGCTAAATCTAGCCACAAAGTCGCCATGTTGATAACACTGGTTACTCAAAGCAAGCTCCTTCAATGTCTCCAAAATGACAGCAATACGCACATTTTAGTGGCAGCGTGGACAACAAGATATCAGTGGTTCTCACTCATCTTCCTTAAAATAATAAAAAGTAAAATGTGAGTTTATAAATTGTTTGTTTGAACATAATCCACTCATAAGCGACAGCATCGTCTCGTTTAGATTTCTGACATCACTCGGTTTGAATTCGCAATGGCGCCAAAAGCTACCTGAGGAGAAAACATCGCGCACTGCATGATAATATAAAGTTTGTTTCACACTCTTACTACAAATTAATCAAATTAATGTGAATTCGTCTTTACCTGTGAACTACTAAGTGCGACGGTAGGATAAAACATCTCGTATGTGTGTCTGCAGTGCATTTCCTATAAGCACGAACTGAGAACTGAGATACTTTGAGCGGTACTTTTAAAAATATAAACATATCTTACCGAAAATTTGTCACTTTTCATTTAAATGCGCTGATACCGAGACTTTTTTACGAGATTTGCGAGTCTTTCTTACGTGATCGCTTTTACCTGTCTTTACGGTACATGTTATATACATATTTAAAGAATAAGTCCTGCTTCTCATTCAAGTTTAACAAACAATAAAGTTTGTTAAACTTTATAAACAAGCAATATTTACACAAAATTACAGATGTATTTAAACTATTTTTCTGTGTAATATTTAACAACTCAACACATAATTCGCCCCGGCAATATTACTTTGTTCAGCCAATCTGAGTTGAATCATTCACTAAATGCAAAACTTCTTTAGCAAATATTGATTTTTTTTTTTTATAAAGATTTTTTATTCAACAAATTATCAGCAACAAAAGAAAGTCTGACCGTCTTCATTTTATATTGAATCGCTTTATTTTCTCTGTTCTTTAATAAGTGAATAAAGAGTATAAATACGTCACATTTAAAAACGAACACAATTGTAACGTCACAATGCAGTGACGTCATGGAACTTAGAGCAGAATATAAAAGGCCGGAGAGTGAAGCCACACATCATTTTCTGCTTTTCTCTGACGGTCAAGCATCTTGTCTATCAGAAAAAATGGATAACTCTTTCTCTACACCTTACCTTACCCCCAGCGGCCACGTCAACAAGTTTCTTGAGACTGACCCCAGCGCTTATGAACTGGAGAGGAATTTCATGCTCCCCCCCATTTCTGGGCAGGTAAGACCAGAATCTGATAATACTCTACACATCTGTTCTTCATTATTGTTTGCTTGTTTAAAAAGAAAGAAATGAACATATTTTAGAATATTTATGTGAAACTGTAATATCAGACTTAACTCTTACATTTTTCAAATTGCTACAAACTTAGTTGTTTATACACACACGCACATATATAATACTGAAGGCATACATGTATATGACAATTTAGAGGACTAACTTTAGATGGTAAAGACAATATAAATGAAAAACCGTATTTTCTGATTCATGTTCATAAAAATACAAAATATGAAAACTGTAATATATATGTTCACATATTCCAATACTGTATCCATTTATTGTATGATCTGTGTCACTGTCTGTTTAGGTGCCAGCTCAAAAAACTTTTTATCAGGAATCTCTTCATGGAGAATCCAGTTCCCGTAAGGGACCTAGATTCCCTCTTGGGAATCTACCAAAAATAGGCACACCAGATCCGCTTCCGGCATCATGGACTATGCAAGACATCTACTCCGTGGTGCCCGACAAGTCTCGCAAAATGATTAAAAGAACCATCAAAGAAAAGCAAATTCCCAAAGGAAAAATGTACAGTATGGTTCAGCAGACAGTCGAGTGGATTAAAATGGTGTGCATGGACGTGATCCTTCCTGCTCTCTTCCTCTGTCTGAAAGAGGAGGAGAGTTTAGCTGGGAAGGCTCACGTTCTTCAAAAGAAAGCTGAAGAATGGAAACAGCTTAACGGTGGCAGATCTAGAAATACAGACTGCCACATCACTTATGACTGGACGATCAAAGAAGATCAGATCCTGGACGCTGAGGCTCTGAACTCTCCTGAGCAGGCAAACAAGACTGCCAAAAACATTTTTGCATGTATAATGGGCTTCTTATACAGCAAATATCTATCCATCATGTCTGATGCCACATGCTCATGGGAAAATGCCTTACTTAATTGGTCAGACAGCGTGATGACTTTAGAATACGGCCTCAGGTTGGAGATAATCCACAAGTCAACAAAGGATCTGATCAATTGCGTCTACCAGGAATTTCTTGCCAATGACATGGGCAAGACAGTTCCTGTCAACGCGTTCTCCGAACATTTGTGGAGTGACGCAGATACCCAAATGTCATCACGCTGGGAATTCTATATGTTTGTGCTACATTATTTTGTTCAGTGCACAGCAAGGAATCAATTGGAGCTATTCCTTGGACTTCCACACACACTACGTGAAGATTACCTGGATGACCTTTCTGCCCTGGAAGAGAACTGGGAATCTTCTGGACCAAAGGCCAAGACAAAAGCTGAGAGAACAACTCTGAATGTCCTCACCAAAACAGTGACGGACACCGTATTGGAAATGATCAACGAAGCCACTGATAATCCATTGCGGACTGCTGAGATGTTCAGACAAGCTAAAAAATCAGGTGCTCAAAATACTGAAGATAATTCCATCTGCTTTAAGGAGTCTAATGAAGCAGATCTTTTAAAACGTTCTCCTGTACCTGAAACTACTGAGCCCGACATGATTAATCCAAGTCCTAAAATCCCTGAAGAAATCCTTAATCCAGAAAATGACTTAGAACTTGAAGATTTTCTGAAAGAATTTAAGGAACAGATTAATTCAAATCAGTCGCTAGAGCTTCAGGACTTACTTGATGAACCTAAAGAGAGGGATCAGTCAGGATCTGAAGAACAGACTCATTTAAAACAGGAGCTAGAGACTGAGAATTTACTTGCTCAGTCTCCAGCTCCCAGTGACAGAAACAGCCAAAGTTTTAAAGAACTCAGGTCAGATAAGACCTCTTTAAAGGATGAACACAACGACTCTATTAGTGAAGGAAACATTAATGAAGAAACAGCTGCCTCAGCTACACCGACTGAAATATCAACTGAGAAACAACCTCAGAATTTAGTGTTGCCGTACTCACCTTATAGAAAGAGTCGTTGATGGCCTGCTTAGTAAACTGGAGGCCACGTATAACATCAACATTCCTGGCATCTATCTCTGTGATGCTCTGACCAACAAACTAATGCAAGAACTAGCAAATCTTGCAGGAATTCGCATATCTGGCAGCGACCCTGGACAACAGCTCTATCCTGAAGAAGAAGTTGTTATTCTACAAATAGTGAACGAAGCCCATGACATTATGAAAGATAAGACCTACTTAAGGGCAGCATGGCATGATGATGAAATGGCAGCAAACTATCTGGCCGCTGTTGTGTCTGCTGTCATTCTTGACTACACAGCGTTAAACAGCAAGACACAGAAGAAAGACTGGACCAAAAATTCTCCGACCCCAACTCACCCTAACAGCACAGTGCAAGAAAGAAAGCGCCGCCCCTTCCTGTCCCGAATTCGTGATTCCCTCCGTAAGATCTTCTGTTTCAAAAGAAAAAGAAACAGAGTGGGACCGTGTCCAAATTCTTAGACCCCTCTTAGAACATTTAGAAATGCGTAAATGATCCCTTTTACTCCCTGTGCAATTGTCCCTGTTAATTTCTTTGACCAGAGGAGAACTGGTCCCCCGACTGAGCCTGGATTCTCCCAAGGTTTTTTTCTCCATTTATGTCACCTGATGGAGCTTTGTTCCTTGCCACTGTCGCCTTTGGCTTGCTCAGTTGGGCTTTAAAATTTTCAGTCATAATATTGAATTGGCTCTACAAGACACTACTGAACAACGGCCCCACTGATCTCTGCAGAGCTGCTTGATAGCTGACCACTTTATTTCATCATCAGCCAGTTTTACAACATTGATACTGTTTGATCTCTTTCAGAAATAATAAACTTATAACTTATGAGCTATATCCTATAAAGTGCAATATAAATAAAGGTGACTTAACTTGACTTGGTCTTCACATATTTTTGTTTTATTACAGTGATAACAATTGAAACTTCTTCAAATCCACAACATGACTTAAGCACTAAGTAATCTCCAAAAATAATTTACAAAAATTTCTAAAAGTCTCTTGTTTTCTATACAAAACAAGAGTATGCAGGACATATCAAAGGGCTTGTCCCCTTTTACTGTATTTTACTGTATTCTACCACTGAGTTCTCCTGTAGCTCAGTGGTAGAGCATTGCGTTAGCAGCGCAAGAGGTGTGGGTTTGATTCCCAGGGAGTACATGTACTAAGAAAAAAGCCAAATGGGTAAATGTAAATTTTAAATAGGCAAACAGTTTTTTTAATTACACCACAGCTCTGATGTATGATTCGCTACTTCATATATTATGAAATTCAGAAATACTAGCATATGTTAAGATGGTATCTAACACACACGTACTAAAAAACACAAAACCCATTTTGTGTGTTAGGGAATTAAACAGTTACAGCAAAATATTTTACAGTTTTCCGCACATTAAAATAGTAAAGCCTATATTAACATAAAAAATTATATATTAAAGTCAAAATGAAATCGTATTTTCAACCCGTTTTATTTTTGTTACACATCATATTTTGTCCATGAAAGAGAAATGTATGTAATATAAAACAAAAATGCAGTATGGGTGCGTGATCTGATCCACTAATAATCAAGAGAATTATTTAAAGTGGACTTTCCATATCAGAACAGAGCCAGACTTGAATGCACATTGACAGCTGAGAAGATGGAAATTTATCTGTGCTGGCCAGGACTTGACCTTGAGGTGAAGTTCACCCTCAAGAGTATCTTATCAATCAAACGGTAATGCTGTCATGATGTGCTATTATTGTTAGAACCGGTATTACACAAATAAAAGTTTCTACTGCATTGAAAAAATAGATTAAACATTTATTTAAACAAAATAAAGCACTATGTATTTCAAACTTTAGATGAATAGACACATCACTTCTCAGTTACTCCATAGTTAACCTCAATATGAAAGGAAACAGGATGTTAGACTTAGATTATGTACAAATCTTAATCCAAGTCTAAGTCTAGATTTGACGTGATATTGATCATCAAAATCCTGGCAATGAGAAAACTATATTTTGAAAAAAATGGTTCAGTTCTTTGTAAAGGGCCTATCAGTTGTGAGCCTGTGATAGTGAATGTCCATCTCATCTTGATTTATCTTCTTTTAGTTCCTCCGAAACCTGCATCAGAAAACACTTTAAATACAGAAACTCTCATCTCTGAAAAACACATCTGATTGATTTCTCCTGGGTTCTCCTGATCCAGCACGCAGGTTATATATAAATATCCGACATCTGTAACAGAGTTTATAGAGTTTGCAGTAATTACATACCTGAAGCGGTGCGTGTTCCTGAACTTGTTTTTGGTGCTGGAGAAGGTCTGCCGGAGTAAAACGGTCCTGAGGAGCCCATAGGTGGCTGGCGTCTGAGATCAACAAAGAACTCAGGTGAAGATCAAGAAGACAAAAATCAGTGCGCTCACAATAAGAGCCATTCAACTTAATCGGGGAACGATGGACACATAAAACAATACAATAACATAATATTGATTATTATGTTTAGGATGTGGTTTTTCATCCTTGCAGATTTTATGTTTTTTATAATTAAAAAGACAATAGACTTGTGATATTCCCAATAAAAATATTTAAACACAAAACTACATAATGATAAAACTGTTCTGACTAAATGAGGTCAAGACTTTTACTGACCTCTGGTTCCCGAACAAGTATCCCAGAATTGAACCTGTTCCCATTCCTGTCCAGAATCCACCACCTCCAGTTCGACTTCCACCAGTGAAACCGGTCCAACCGGAACTCTGAGGTCTGGTGTATTCTTCAGAAAAGCCATAGCCAGGCCCAGAGCTGGACTGGTCTGCAAAAGAACCCACAGAGAAGCAAAACTGAATCGTATACACATTACTATGATGTGAAATCATTGTGCATATTTGGATTCTTACATTCATTTACATTAAGCACATGGCAGTTCCCAAACTGACATACAGTGCATTCAAAGTATACATTTTATTAGTCTGTATTGTATGACTTGAACTTGTTGTTCCTGCAGTGCATTCAAGGTATACATTTTATTAGTCTGTTTTGTATGACTTGAACTTGGTGTTCCTACAGTGCATTCAAGGTATACATTTTATTAGTCTGTTACTACAGTGCATACACATAGGTGTTAAAGTCTATAATGACGAAACTCAAATATCAGTTACTTCTTTTCAAGTGAGGTAACAAATTACAAAGGATGACTTTCCAAAACTATAAATTCTGTGACTCTATAAAAATGTGTTTTTTTAAACACCCAGACAAAAGGGCATTGGCTAGCTACCCAATGGTGAGAACTGAGGACGGGACTGTCTGCTTGTATGACTAATTGCAGACAGTTCAGGAAATCTGTTTATGAACATATTTCACCTTAAATGTGCTAAAGATATCTTATCTTTCTCCATCTTTACCTGTGTAATCAGGCTTAAATCCAGGAGGAGGTGGTCCCATGCCTTGGCTGTTATCCCAAGCCCCGCTGTGATCCTGAGAGCCATCACCGTAGTAACCTTGATGGCCGTGAGTTGGGCTGCACAGAAACATCTTGTACACACCATATGCCAACAGCAACAGAAAACCTACCACCAGAAGCCCGCCCACTCCATCCTCTGATTGGCTGTTCTGATAGGACTGCTGATAGTGGCCTCCTTTCTGCTGTTGTTTTTGATTAGAAAAACCTTGGAAGATGTTAGAGGCAAAGTCCGAGAAACTGGACGAGCCCCAGGAGTCACGATTGTGCTGTTGCTTCCCCTCTGTCGTGAGCTCCAGTGTGTATTCCAAACCGCATGAACCCTTCAGGACATACGCGTCATTAGGATTGCTGTAACCCTCACAGGAGACCTCCACACGCCCAAACCTGTACGCGTTATCCATGTCAGCTTTACACTCCCACTACAGAGAGACAGGGAAAGACTTTTATTTTGAAAGACTAATCAGAAAACAACTTTACAGGCCTAGTTCTCAAGAACAAACATGAGAATCAATAACATTTGCCTACATTAAACCTGTTGTGACACCCTGATTTGAAATTTCTGTCTGTCTGTTATTTCAGGACCACTGGAGGTTACATGTTATTTTAAGTTGTTATTCTTACAGCACAATTTCACACCAAAATACTAAATAATATTAATCGACAATAGGTGCTTACTAATGGATTAGGATTAGGGTTTGGTTTAGGGTTATCTGCAGGTCATTATGTTTAATATACTATAATTACTAAAGTAAGTACGTAACAAAGACACCCAATTAAAAAACATAAAAACCTGCTTTTATGGTAGTTTAATGTTGTTTTAATCATTTTTGTAGGTGGAAAACCCCTGATCACTATTCACTGCATGAAAAAAAAAACTAAACAAGACAAACTTTCAACTCTGTTTTAAATATAGCGCTTTCTGTGTGCATTTTTTCAAAGAATCTTTACAGAAGACCTTTTTGTGCATTCAAATTAAGCAAAAACAAACTTCTTTAATGTTTTGTGGAAGAAAGGAAAATAGGTTTGGAAACGCATGAGGGTCAAATGAAATTAATCAGAATATGGAGGTATTGTGTTCATTAGCAGGGCAGTTAGGTCTTTACCTGTGTGTCTACACCATCCCATCCTCTGTTGTAACACTGGACCACCTCCGGTACGAATGACCCGCAGCCAGCAGACCCCCCGACACACTGCAGCTGCAGAACGGGACTGGAGCGTCGTGCACTGGTGTAACGCCCTCTGTACAGGGTGAGCACCTGAACGTCACGCAGTAAAACTGCATCTGTCGCATGATCACACAACAGAGGTGCCATTAACTAGCCGAAACTGCATTAAATGCATTTTAATGGCAATGTTTGGTGAATAAGAAAGAAATGACAAAGTATTTTTTAAATTATAATTATTTTAAATTCGAAATTATTGCTTTCTATTGATAAATGATTACTACATAACACATGCAATATTGCATTGTTATATATGTTATATGTTTATAATCTGGATGACATTCTCAAAAAGCGCAGCATGTGCTGTCACGTAAGTTTTATTAAAAACTGTTTATGGATAGGGTTGAATGGACAAGGCTGCATTCATTTAACTTAGTTAATTCATTAGCTAACATGAACTAGCAATAAACATTTTATTACAGCATTTATTAACCTTGTTAATGTTAGTTAACGCAAATAGAGCTGCTGATTGTTCATTCACGTTAGTGCATTAACTTCTGATTTAAAAAATGTATTAGTTAATGTATTAGTTAATGTATTAGTTAATGCAGACTACAGTTAATACATTCTGTATTGTTAAAATATTGTTAATTGTTGATTCATCTTCACTAAGGTTGTTAACTACTGTTAAAAACTGAACTTTACTGTAAACTGTTACCCTTAAAAAAATCACTTTTATATCATCCTCTACTTTTATTACTGCTTTTATGCTATAACAATAAAGTATTATTACACATATTTATATGATATTTACATTAGCCACACCTCTACACATTTGATATAGCTCCAGAAGTCCACCAGCATTTATGCTTTCACATCTTACAATTACAAGAAACAAACATGCATTTCTTACAAGCTTAACGACACTCGCACTTCTGTCTTACATCTAACTAGCGAGTAAAAGCCCCAAAGAAATATAACACATGCAAAAATAAATGCAAATAGCAAAGAATTGCAAAGTATCTACAAAGTATCTGAGTACATTAAAACAGTTTCATAACTCTGTTTCTCATATGAAAGACCATCATCTTACCGTCACTCCAGCAGCTGATGTGAGGGACGGCGAGTAACAAGCGCAGAAATAAAACTGCAATGAGCTTCATTTTACTGAATAACACGGAGAAAATCTCTTCGTGATCCTTGAGTTAGATGATGTACGTCAATGTTAGATGATGTACGTCAATGTAAACTTTGAACTAGAAGCGAAATTCTGACGCAAACAAAGTGAAATTGAGCTCAATTTTATTCTTATCACACTTCCGCTTCCGTGTTATTGTCTCTGAGTTACTCAGTATCGCCATCTGCTGGCAGGTGCATTGACAACCAATTCTAACACAATGACAACCAAATATGTCTATAATATATATATTTATATATATATATATATATATATATATATATATATATGTCTTATGTATATGTCTTATTTATATATGTCTTATTTCATCAAACTGATTTCACTCATAATTCAGATTTACACCACAGAACAAAGAGCCCATATAAATCTGTATTGGGAATAATACTTCTTACATGCAAGTTCTGAAATCATTTTATTTTGTCCATCATGTATATGTAAATATACAGACATTATGAACGGATAGATACATGCGGTTTAACTATAATAATGGTCAACTGTTTGGGCCTCCATTCCTTTTAGAAGCACCAATATCATTATTTCACTTCTCACACAAATTGCAGTCAATCAATCACGCAGGCAGTGATGAATTATTATCAGTGATGAGTTCTGCAACGTGAACCCTACAGACATATTCACATACGCACTTGCTGGCAGCTCCAATTATAGTCGAGTAATAGTTTATGAATATTGCTCAACAGTCTAGACCGATCAAATTAATAATAAAAACATTATATAGAATAAGAAATTTCACTGGTTTTGCTGTAACGGACCCAGTGCGTAGATTTCCCTCTACACTCACCGGATATCTTTCACAATATCTTCATTCGATTTACCAAATAAATCACGTCAAATTAAACATAAGTCCCAGAGAATAAACATATAAAATATTGCATTTACAGATAACACAGTAAATGTGATGTGATTACATTCAGTAATACTAGTGCTCCCAATCTGTGAGTTGGATACTCATTTATTTGTAGGCCTAGACATCCGAAGACTATGTTTACAAGGCTATTCAATAAGTTATATGATATACTGAGAGTGAAAATGCTCAAGTAACATTCAGAAAGAAGCAGCGTTTAGACCAAGCTGTTATGGAGCTTCGTTTCTTTCTTTGAATCTTTGTCATTGGTGATCGTGCAACACAAGGTTTGGGAAATCACGAGTATTAAACAGCAGTACAAGAATCAGTGTTTTGCTGTTATTTATGACCGCTTATTCACACCATAGTTCCTTTACTGAGTCTGTTCTGAGAGACGTTCTCTTTAAATGCCTCCTCTTTAGATGTGCTGTCTCCATGGTCTTAAAGTCCAACCTCTGCACACAGAGTGTTAAAAATGGCTAATGAGTCTCTATGTACTGCTCATGACAGCGCATGCGGAATAATGAACTACTATGTAGACGCATTTTCCATGTCCAAGTTTTCATGTTATAGTTGGGAAGCCCTGTTGGAAGTCTGGAGGGAGAAGGAAGAGATCGTGACCCGGAATAAAGACAGGGCACTCAGGATGAAGGACTCAGATGGAAACCGGGCAGATGATGATCTTGTCCTCCAGCATTACACTGACCACTAGGAAGACGAAGTACAAGAGGAACATGAAGAACCCGAGGAGCTTGCTCATCTTCCACTTGCACACAGCGATGGAGATGATGACGAAGAGCAGCATTAGGAAGAGCAGAACGATGGCACAGAACAGACCATTGCTACTCACTGCCACCGGACTCAGGCTGTTCAGCAAGGAAAACAGTAACCATGGAAATGGCAGGCTGGGGAGGGTAAACAAAAAAGATCATGTAAATTTTGCTTTAGAGCCCATAGAGTGCCAAAGTTAACAAAAACGTTCTAGAAGTAACGTTAGTAGGATGTTTCTTTAACAAAAAACATTTTTCCTAAGTAGTTCAAAGTAAAAATTACAGATTTAAAAAAATGTTTGAATAACGTTCTTAAGCAATGTCTCAAAAACGGAACGGTTACATCTTACAATCTAAAATTGTTAGCTGGTTGTGGCTTGTACAGAAGCTTCTATCGTTGATTTAAAAACTGAGTTGTCTTTAAGGGTTTACCTATTATTGCTACAAGTTTGGAGAAAATGAACGGAATGTGAAACCTGACTGTCCCGCTCTATTACATAAAAGCATAACAAATATTGTTTAGTTGATAATGAAGCTTTCTCACCCCACAGTGATGTCAAATATGTTGGACCCAACTGAGCTGGACACGGCCATGTCTCCAAGACCTTTCCGTGCGACAATAACACTGGTGATGAGATCTGGAATGGAGGTGCCGGCCGCTAGTATGGTCAGACCCATTATTTCCTCTGTGATTCCAATAGTCTCACCGACCTGCAGGAGAAACATGCATTGCTAGTTTAATAAACATGGACAAATGCATCACACCCTCTTACAACACACACACACACACATCCTCACATCAGCATCATCTTCTAAACTATCAACTTGACCTTCTGCCACATACAGACTTCTAAACCAAATCTTCATCATTTTAAGACATGACAGTAACACCTGTTTCAAAATGTAGACAAAATGTTGTGCTACTTTTTAAGATACCTTGTTGTGGCTAAAATCGAATTCAGCTTTTAAGGTGTGTCCTTCACGCAGAACGTCATCCCAGAATGCATTGCCATGAGCTCAAAAAATTAGGTGGCGATTTTTTCCATATAGATTCAATTTAATTGAAAACCAAAAAAATATGCATCACCATTGAATATCTATTTAAAACAGATAATGTCACCCAATATTTCTGTGTATATTTTTAGCATGTTTGTTATATATGCTATGGACTTTTAGCGACATTTTGCTTAGAAACATGCGTTAACAATACAGAATTTAAAAAATGTTCTTAACCAAGCAAAAACGTTCTTACAACTTAAAATTGTTAGCTGGGTAGACCTTCTCTAGCAAAGCTGGCACTGTTTAAATGCAATCCTACTTGGGTTTATAATAGGAGTTTCGGTGATGCAGCATTACAGAGCAGTTTCCTCCGAGGCAGATGACAAGAACAGATAATTGGCTTTAGGATTTGGCTGGTTTCATTGTGCTGCTGAGTTTCCTGATCAGCAGCAGTGTTGTAAGATGAGATCAACCTTCACCTCGTACTACCTCACATACAAGGTAATGCTCTTTTTCCATTTTGCTTTTTATTTAAAAAGCAATATATCACACATTAGTTCTGACACAGGGAAGTTACACAAAAATGTTTTCATAACTTTGAGAGAACTTTGAGAGACTGTTAGCCAATGTTCTGAGAACATTGCAGCTTCAACTGCTAGGGAAAGGGGCTAGCAAATAAAGTGTGCGCCTGGTTACTGAGGAAGATTTTATTAACCAAAATATAAAGGAATCATGTACAAATTTACGTACCACTGTAGTTCTATTCTACATTTAACTGTGTATGCACAGCTTTTGCTGTTATTGTCGTGTTATTGTAAGGGCTATTGTAACTGAAGAAAAACATCTGTTTCCAATTATAATGATAATTCCATTAAGGGCCCCCAAGTAACTCAATTTGACAATATGTGCGTGAGAAGACGACTATAAAGACCCGTCCCCAATCAGGCAAAAACAAGTTCTGCAACCAACTTGGCTTTATATCTTTGATAATAAAGTCTGTCTTTTAGCATCAAAACCCAGAATCTTGACTGCTCCTTTTAAGATGTGGAAGAAACCACAACATTACCTGGTGAGCCCACCATACCATCAGGTAGGAGAAAACAGCAATCCAGGAAATCGATCCCAAAAATGTGATGGGAAAAAACTTCCTTGAACTCTGAGAAACAGACCAGATTATTAAGATATTTTAAAACAGTATTAATTATATTCCAATATAACATAAAGAACAGTGCATAATATCTACACCAAAAACAGCACCAAACAAAATTGCAAACAATTGTTTGTTTCAGCAGCTCAACATAACAATGTTGTCTCAATCGAGCTGTGAGTTAGGGGGAGGAGCCACTGCACCTGTTTGGTTTAACAATGGACAGCAATGGGGAGTGTTTCAAAAACTTGTTTATAATATATTACTTTTTGGTGCCGGTAGGGTGCACACTGCATCTTTAAATTATAACTACAGGACCAGCTTTGAATCTGTTGTTATTCAAATACAGCATTAAATATGATTGGTCAACACAGAAGTATACAGAAGTGTGTAACATGATAACAGAATTGTTCAAGTGTAATAATGGTAATCATTCGTACTTCTCTGCGCACATCTGGAAGCGTCAGCCACAGTGGAAAGACAATGGGGAAAATAATGAGGTATGTTGCTTGTTTTCTTGGCGCCTCTGGCCATGCCAAGCTCAACGGCTGGTCCTCATCTTCCTCCTCCTCCTCACCCTTTAAAACACATAAACGACTATAATGTCAGCCAATATGCAAATTGGCTGACATAGTGTTATTTCCCATACTGGGAAATAACACCATCAATGGGTAAAATGACAGGTGATTGGCTCTTGCAGTATAAACAATGACATCACCTCAGGATTGGCCGCACTGCCATTCATGGGTGGAGTCACCTCTACCTCCACACTGGTGCTGTTGGGAAGGTTCTTATCTAGGGGAGAATAAAACAAAAGTAAATATATTCATAACAGGAGGGTAATGTAAGCAAATGTAAAACTGAAAATCAAAATTGGACCCATTTACTTTCTAAATTTAAACTGTTTAAACTTACCAACACCATTTGCCTCATCTTGTCCCTTTTTTCTTGCAATGTTGTGTAGAATTGATGCCTTCTCTTTAAACTTCCCTGCAGCACACATATATGACAGAATACATGAGGGAAACTTTCCAAATCAGGTGTGTGTGTGTGTGTTTGTATTTGTACGTTACCTTCACTGAGTGGGTCAAGTGTGTGGATCATAAGCTGGAATATGCTGTTTCTCATTAGAGTGTTGTGCAAGGAGGCGGAGCTTCCTCCTCTCTGGAGGCGGGGCTTAGCCTATGGTGAAAAACAGTAAGCATGCAATATAAGTATATAGTAAGCTTATAAGCAAAAGTAAGAACACTAAGCCTTTCAGATATCTATAATATGTACTTACAGAGAGCTTATTTTCATCGTCTCCTGCACTGTTTGCCTTGAGAAAGACAGACAGAACTCTGTCAGTTTTTTGTGAAAAGAAAATTGAATGCAACCACAAAACCATTTGGTGCAGCCACAAAACAAGCCTGGTGTAAGAAAGCAGATAAGTGATTTGGTGCTCATTGCTTCTCATTTCTTTGTGATAATCATGTGTGGTTTGATTTCTTATTCCCCGCAAAGTGCAGATAAATCAAAATTATTCAGTTCTTTCTTATTATAGTCCAAAAAGGTCCAACAACAGTGAGATCAAAAACATTAAATACAATCTTATTAACAAAGAGAGCCAAATAAAGGGAATGACAAGAAAACTCAGAAACACTGAAATTAAAGGAGAAAAATCTATAAAGCATCCAGAAATGTGCCAATCTCCGTGCCAACAGCATACATTATTCCAGTGCATGAAGAATTCACTTAATATTATTCAGATTTTTAATGGTTAAGAATCTAAGCAGTTATTTCAAGTATACAGTAGGAGAAACTCTAGAACTGGACCATAACTGAATGCACATTTGTCTTAACACCATTGTTCTTGAAACACCGTTGCTCTATGGTAACTGTCCATGCAATCTGTGTTCCCTGTGAAGAAGTGTCTGCTAAAGTACACAAGTACATACTTGATTCTGCAGATTTGGCTATGACATCATTTGTTCAGCACTTACAGCATTATGTGGACCGTTATAGCAAAACAGTAGATATTAACACTAGTAGTTTTCAATTTTCTGTTATGGTTCAGAAGATACCTACATTACTGGGACACTTTCTCAAGAAACCTTCTCAAACATTAGCTAAATGGCTAGTGTTCAATACAGAGAGATTTCTTGAACTTTCATACAGCTAAGAATGATAACACAGAAGGCATTATGTTTCTACAATGTATACTTATATAAAAGAAACTAAGCTACTACTATAGGTATACTGAAGTTTAACTCTTAAATATATTTTTATTATAATAATTGATTACACAGTACACACTGAATAAATAATGCAGGTTGAATATTTACTATATATTGATATAATATATCAGTCAGATTATGTCAGTCCTTATTAATGGTTATATCGACAATTGTTAATCTCAAACAGCTAACAAAATGAACAGATCAGCTTTTTAATCAACTAGTAAACTACACAAATGCAGCGATCTTAGATTGTTGGCAAAACTTTGGTAATATAACTGACAAAAGTGGATGCCAGAGAATGTTCTGGGCCTCCATTACAAAAACAGTTCAAGATTAATCTGTTTTTAACCAAGAACATGTTAAGCAGTAGCAGTTTTTAAGCATTATATAGTGAGGCCATTCACAGAAACAGTGCCCACCTTTAAAAGAGCCATTAAATAAAACTTAGAGATCACAATCGTACAGCAGATCAGGGCATTACAGGAATGAAATCTGATTCACAAATGGCCTCAAACTCCCAGCAATACATCGCTTAGCCAAACACTGTTTGCTACTGTGAAAACCGGTAAACATCAAGCTATGCAAGCTGTGTGCAAACTGTTTTGGCATCTGATGTTTTTGTTTTAATGTTTGCACTGGTGCACATTTTCAATGACATCCTGTTTTTGATGTTTTCTATATTAAATAAAAAGACAAAACACAATGTTGGCTATTTTAATTATTATCTACTAAATTAAATACATCATTCTAACGTAAAACTGATGAGAAAATGTGATTTGAACATTGAAAATATTATCAATATGCTATCAAAATGCATAGTTTGTCTCCAGTTAGGAACATAAAAACAGCCAATAGCCTTTAGTGTCCTTCAGGCCATGAACATGGTTTGCTACTTGTTATTTCTAGTCAGAAGTAGGTGACATCTGATTGGACAAAATGAGTGAGTGCAGAATGAGTCATCAGTATTTTCAGTTCCAAAACACTGTATATTTTAAATGCAAAATTAATCTGCTTAAAGGGGATTTTAACAATGTTTTTGAGTACGCCAGCATAGAGATGACCTCAGACCTAACACACAGACTAAAAACCACAGAAAGTCTGGTGTTGTCCACCCTTTGAGATGGCAGCACCAACAGTTTCCTCATGAGAAAACTGTTTGGCAGTGAAAAAGTCTTAATTAAGCCTAATCAGCCCAGTCGAACACAGAGAGCTTAAGCACGTTTCCTTAGTGATTAGAGGGACCTGCCATTTGCTCTCTGTTCACGTTCTTCCCTCACCAGCTTTGGTTCTTCTGCAGGTGGAAGATAAGCTCCACCCTCTGGCTAGCAACGTCTGTGGAAACAGAGCTAAGCTCCGTGTGCTCAGTTTGTTTTAAGGCAGAGGTCAGCCAACAGAAGACCAGCATGTCGTCCGCAGAGGACCTCCTGCTGATAGATCTGCACTGGGCCAAGTCTGATTTAGTAACTACGTCATGATCGTCATTGGTGGTTTAGAACAGGCACAATTATAGAACTGCTCACTTAAACAAGCACAAATTACTTTTGCTCGTACTTGAGGTCAGAGATTTGAACAAGTCCCAAATGCTACATTTTTAACTTTAGTGACATCTTAGAATTGTGTGCATTAACAAGGAGAGATATGCTATTTCTTTCTAGGCAAAACCAAACAAAACTCTGTACACATACATTGTAAGCAATTCAAGATACATCTAATGTTTAGAATAACATACAACCTACATCTAGAATCCTGGAAGCCACATAGCAACAAACTACAGACTACTCTAAACAAAACAGCAACTGCATAGCAACGCTCTAGCAGGTCTCACTTTCATAAAAAGTGTGAACAGTCATAATATAATCATAACCAATATAATCATCTTTTAAACACTGAGTTGCAATTAAAAAAATCTTAACTATAAAGTAATAAAACTAGAGAATTAGACCTAAACCTTTGAGTAAGACTTTACCACAAATCTGCAGATCCACAAAGCAGGGGTCTTCAATCCATATTCCTGGAAGTCCACAGACCTGCAGAGTTTAGCTCCAGCCTACTTATCCAACACACGTCTGGATGTTTTTAGCAGTCCCAAAGACTTTGCTTAGCTGCTTCAGATGTGCTTCACAAAACTGGACATTACTGAACATACCACACAATACTTGAAATTCCTACATGATGTTCTGTCAACATCATGTGAAAATGTTAGAAAATAAACAACTGACCTTGTGAAAGCTTACAATCTGCTCTCTTATTATGAGTGCCACTTTATGCATGACTAAATTGACTGTGGGGGAAAAACAACAGAAATGTTTTCCAGTCCTGATTTAAATCTGAAGTGCATTTAACAAATGTTGCATAACTTTGTCACACACTTACACAAGACACAGTCTGACCAGCCAACAGCTAATGAACTTTAGCAAGTAACAGTTTAGCAATTAGATCAGCCAATCAGGAAGCTGGATGCATTGCCACCATTACAGTAACATCCTTAGCTCTAAACTTCAATTGTTATACACACACACACCACACAGAGAATCTGTAAAGATGTAGAATCAGCTTTGTTTTTTATGAATCCAGCAAACTGTCACTGACACAAAATACTGAGGGCCTTTTCATGAAACATGCATTGAATTTATATTTATATTGTTAAAAACATTTTCAATGGCACCATTTTCAATTAACTGTTTTTTACATACAATGTACATAGACAATTACTCTGCTTATGCATCATAAATTTAAAGCATACTCATTTTTAAAAAATCCTTGTAAAAACCTATTGAGTTATTCCAGGTTTAATCATATAGGTCATTCAGAATGGTCAATGCAGTGTCTCTTTGCAATGGGCCTGTAGTTAAACACAGAGGACAGGTGAGCTGAGAAAAGAGGCTTAAAGTGACAAGCAACCATTTTTAGAGACAGAACATTTAGGGACGTGACATTTAAGGATTCACAAGGTAACTCACCAAACAACGAGTTCTCACCTAACACCTTAACTCATCTAACAAGTTCTCGCCCTATGCGTCTGGACTTATATGGAACTAATTTTCCAACAAGGCTTGGTGATTCTTGATATTTTCATATTACCTGACAAGAACATCATCTCGTTTCATTTTTACAAAGCATATGAAGTACAATTGCTATTTTTCTTCCAAATGCTCAACTGCCCATCCACCTTTCCCAATTACGGGGAACATTCTCATAATGTTAGTACAATTGTACTAACATTATGAGATTGAATTAATTGTTGAATAATGTTAATACAATGTCTAAAAAACATTTTGAACATTTTGAACTTAATAGAATTGAACATATGTTACTTAATAGAAACATTCTTACAACCTATAATTGTTGGTTTTGCTGGTTTTGTTGCTGTTTTTCTATGGAAATCAATTTCCACATCCAAAAGGACCAGCACTCTAATTCAATATTTAAAAATAACTTATTTTTTTAGGTACATGTCTATTATGAGACAGATGAAGCTAGGAATCACTGTTAATAATATTCACCACCCTCTTAAAAGTCTGTTTTAGAAGACAGGTCACTCCCCTACGCACTAAGTCTTTTAACGTTGGTTGGCATCACCTCTTGTAAACAGTTGATTTGGGATTACACAGGATTTCAAGCTGAAAATCAGACACTATGACCAGAAATGAATACATTGATGGTATTTTAGAACCTTCTAATAACCAATGATTTACACAAGAAGAAATCTTTCAGCATGACATGAAAACCTCCAGGTTTCCTCAGCAACTCTGTGTCTGACTCCTGACAAAGAACAGGACACCTGTCTATACTTAGCAGTACTAAAAGGATCACAATCTTATTGGATTAGCCCGAGCCCCAGCTAAAGGAAGATCAAAGAGCACATGTACGAACCTTCTCTCTTTTTGTCATTCACCAGGGAATGATTCTTGGGGCCCAAACAGAATGGGCTCTATGGTAATACAGTGTAGCATTAAGGGGCCCCAAGCAATATACAGTACAATGAAGGGGCCATAAAATTCCTAGCTATGGTGCTGATACCTACCAAAGTTTTAGCAAATTTCATATTTATTTAAATTTTAACAATCTCTCTTAAAGGGTTCAAATCCTTTAAAAAGCACTCTATAACATATTTACTGTATAGCAGATAAAGTCTACCCCTACAGCTCGTCCTACAGTATCTGTTTCCATACGTTAAACCAATTCAGAATGAAAAGTGGATTATTTTTTACAATTTCCTTTGCTAATTCTGATTAAAGTACTTTAAAAAATCATATTGCCAGTGTTCTTAGGTGACAGTCCCACATGCAAAAAGCAATCTACTGCAACATCAGAGAGCAATCTAACACTAATGATTGAGTTTAGATTATGGCTACTAACGATCCTTTAAAGTTAAGAGCAAAGTTCAGCTAATTCACCTGTGTTCCATACGTGGGACAAACCGCATCTGCAAACAACAAATCCGACTCCAGCTGTTTGAACAAAGCACAGCAGGTTGAATATTTAGCTTACAGGTAGAGCTCCTAATAAACATGACCGTCACCAAACATGTGATAAATAATGACATTGTGTTTTAAACCCTGCTGTTTGAATTCTGTGATTGCTAATTGAGTTTCCATTGATATACGATCATGTATAATAGTAATATCACATCTAACAGGGGGTCAATAAATGTCATAACTAAGAATGTCATAAGAAAAATGAATGAAATTAAGATCTACTGCAGGTAAAAACTACTAGCCACCACCCTTATGGGAATTAAGCACTGTTTTACTACAGTACCCACAGTTCAACTACAGTATTTGTAGTAAAATCACAATTCACCATTTGTCTCGCTACAGAAACCATATTTTAGCCATGATGTTTGTAGTAAAACTATGGTATGAAAAATGGCAATCATATAGTAAAACATCTAGAGTAAAACAGTGGTTAATTTAATGAGGGTGATACAATGCCACAGTTACCTAATTCTTCAAAAACACTAATTGAAATAACTGAAAGTTAGGAATTTCTAGAACCAGACCATTTGTTTGGAAAAATTATCCTACTTCCTGTGTTATATGCTATAATCACCAACATTTTACTCAGTGGTTGCTCTTTCAAAGCTCAGAGGACTTCATGGAGATCTTAGTCATGTCCATTTAAGTATAAACTTTGTCTCAGATGTTTCTCAGAAGTAAAAACAGAGTACAGAGCTATCGAAATATTGTGGATTCATAATAATGTAAAAAATAATTGTAAAAACTTAATTATGTATATAATAATGTAAAAAATAATTGTAAAAACTTTTGACAGTAAAAAAAATAGTAAAATGTTTTCATAGGAGAAACATCTGAGAAGTAGGAACCTTTCTATATTCAGTCTTTATTAAGTCTAATTACTGCTTGGGAAAAAAATCTAAACTATAAAATGGATTACTTTGTGTTTTTGTAATTAACAAGAACTCTACCCATTGTCATCAATAAAATAGAGACAGAAACAGATCGCTGGCCCTCTTTTTATATCTGAATGGTACAGTACAACATAGATTAATGGCAAAATATTTGAAAGAAAAGATTTCTCATTGGTAATCATTTATTATTTCTACACCTTTTGCTCTTGCCTTCACTCTCCATCTCATTTTCCCAGCAGTGGTTCTGTCTTACTCAGCTGAATGTGTAGTCTGCTTCGTCCAGGTGACACCTAATATAATGCCTAATCCGGCTCAGGGAGGTGATAAAATCGTTGCCAGTGTTCCGACTATTAGCCAGCTGTCGGATTCTGCTCATGGCCATCCTAATCAACATCCTCTTTCACCTGGAAAGCAGACATCAAACCTGAAACAATTCAACTCACCTTTGGAACTTCAATGTCATCCACTTGATTCCTGAGTAGTTTGGTTTTGATCAGGGTTTCTACAGTTACATTAAACTTCATAAATGTGACATAGCTAGCATAGCAGAACAGCAGTCCAAGGCTCTCCAAATAGGTAATGTAGTTATCCAGGAAGAAGATGATAAGCATAATTAGTCCAACGATATAAAAGCTGACGTCTCTAAACAGTGGCCACCAGGTGAGGTTCAGAATCTCCCGCGAGAAGAGAGCGCACATTCCTATCACAAACAAAATGTTAAAGACGGCGGAACCCACGATGGTTCCGATGCCCACGTTGCTGTGCGAGATGAACACACCAATCACAGAGGTGAACAGCTCGGGGGCAGAGCCTCCAGCAGCCATGAAGGTGGCCCCTGCCACATCGTCCGAAATCTGGAGTTTCTCCGTAATGACGGTGAGCGCGGGAACAAAGAACTCATCGCACACGATGGCTAGGGCGATGAACATGTAGATCATCCCAAACATGTGTAGCACAACGGCACCTTGTCGCCTCTCCTCGAGTGAAAACAAGTCCTCTGGATAGTCTCCCTTATTGTGCTCGCCAGATGATGCCATGGCAACAGGCAGATCGGCCGATACGTTGTGCTCGAACTCGGATGAGAGGACAGTTCTATGTGGCACTTGTCCCTCGTGGTTGGTGAGTGATGTCAGTGGCATCCATTCTGAAAATGGCCCCAAAGTGGACATGAAGGCACTCCAGGACAGGAAGATGGAGAGGGCAGAGATGCTCAGGATAAAACCGAAGACCCGCGTTGGACGGAGTTTCCTCCTCAAGCACTGCGTTCGGTGGTGCCTGCTGTGCCGATCCAGAGGGTTGGAGTATGACCCCAGGTTGATGCAGGGGAACATGGAATCCATGGTTGACAGGCAGCTCAGGGGTCAGGTGGTCTCAAATCTATGGAGTGCCGGGCATGGTTACACGCCCGCTCTACTTAAACCTGACAGGAAAAATGAACTCCCCGACTCCTCACAGGGTGCGAAGGCTCTAATGGTTTCCTCATAATATTCTCTAAAATGAAACATAAGTGTGAAAGTGTGAAAGCAGGAGAGAGAAACAGAGAGAGAAAGAGAGAGTTTTGATTAGTCTGGGTCATAATAAAGAATACATTTTTTTCCCTTAATTAAGAATATACAGTAGGGGCCAAAAGTCTACGAATAGGTGAAATTTATGAATTATAAATTTAAATATTTAGCATTTTTCTCATTTAGTACATTATCCCAAAACATATTCCAATTATATATGACCTTATAAATGTTTCAAAATTATAAAATACCCAGCTGGGCCCAACTGTAGACTTTTCTGTATAAGTTTGGTCAAAAAAACGTATTAATTAAAAATATCCAAGAACCACCACTCACCCTTCGTAATGTTTAGCATGACTGCATGGTGTAAACATACCTGTTATAAAATAGCTACTCAGACATTTTAGTTCTCTGGCCAAAAGATTAATGGTGCCTTTTCAGCCAATCAGGTACAGTCACCTTACTGTAACCTATTAACTTGTGGTGTGTGTTAGCAGTGGTAAAGGAGAACAGGAGAGTTTCTATGACTGATCCCACACCTGTTCAATATGGCTGTTTACTTGTTCAATGTTTACTTGTTCAACTATTGCTGTTTACTGTTCAACATGGCTGAAAGCAACACTTCTGCCTTCTGCTTAATCTCAGTAGTAATAAACTAACTCAGCATTGAAAGTTTATTCATTCTTTTTATTAAATAAAATCATATTTGAATTGTATCCTTTTTTACCATCTTATCATTGCCAAATTAATATTATGTCTGCAATTAAGGTTACGTCTATGATTAGAAAAACTAAAAAAACATTTTTATATTTTGGTGAAAAGACGTTTTACTCATTAAAACTTATACTAGTATACGAGTATACTAAAGCAAACATTTAGGCTAACATTCTTAGGCTAACAACAAGCTTTAAGCTATTATTCCGTGTTCAAACCCCTGGTTAAATTGAATGGGTGATGAATGGGTTAGATACTAACCCATTCATGACAGATACTGTGGTTTTGGTTTGGCACACATAACTAGCTGTTTAAAGTCCTAGTCAATGTGACACCTGCACCTGATAACATTACCATGGCAACAGAGGAGCTTGCCATAATCTCATCTCACATCACTTATTCAATGTAAACTCCCAACAGTTTAACTTATTAAACTGTGACACTAATAATTTGTGCAAACTGTGCCAAGATATTTCAATTTTATATTTCAAAATGTTTCAAGCATTCACACTGTTAAAAGTGAATTGTTAAAAGTTATTTGTACCTTTTCTGACCGTTAAACTACATTGGTTGCAACTTAATGTAGCCAGGTTGATTCAGTCATTAATCAACTAAACATTTATTAAAACTATTAAAACACGTAACATACAGTATTGATTATCTGACAATTTCAATGGCTCTTTTAAACAGTCCAGTTCTAGTTTATTATGAGCCTACAGGCTACCATGTTGATCCTACAGTAAAATCTCATCACAGTATGAATGCCATTGTGTAAAACCCAATTTAATGGGTTTACATTTATGCATTTTATCCACAGTGCATTTCAGCTAAACATTTCATCAGTATGCATGTTCCCTGAAAACCCACAACCTTTGCGCTGCTAACACAATGCTTTACTCACTATTATTAACACCACACTTAAAACACACTTAAACAATATTACAGTCTGTGTTATTATACATCACACCTTTATTTTTATTTTGTTCCTAATATATACAGTGTGTTCATGTCTTCTTTGTGAACAGTTCTATATTTCACTACATGTGTATAGTTGTGTGACCAATAAAACCTGAAACATTTTAACAGTTTATGGCAAGTTGCAGTTATACTCAACAACAGGCAGAATAGATTGAAGTTAATGTTCAACAAATCAAATGTGATCAACAGCGACTAATTCAATCAGTTCATTCAAAGTGTGTTATTATTGTATTAGAATATCCATCCTATCCAAGGCTATTTCATTGCATTTATACTGTTTAAACAATATATTAACTAGAAACAAAATTTGCAGTTTGATATCACATTGAATAGCCTACAGTTAAAATGCAAGCTTCAGCTCTCGTCAATAAAGGCAAACTAGTTTACATACGATGAAACAAAACTACCCCCAAATGTTTTGCATGCGTGGGATAATAAAAATAATCCAGTGTGCTTTTCAGTATCTTTTAAGTGAGTTTAGAAAAAGCCTGGCTGTGTTCTCTGTTGAGTCCATCTGTCAGGTTAAGGATTTAATCGGATCAATAGGCCACCATTATCCTGATTTACCCAGCCCTACTCTTACCCTCGGTCTCTCAGTACATGTAATATATATCACATACACACAAATATCACAACCTGTATCATAACCTGCGTAAACATGCGGGACATGAATCGGTCACCTTGAATGAAAGAAATCCTCTTTCATACGCGAAACAGTCTATCCATCCATTCATTAATCAAAAGAAATAAAATCACTCTATTTTTTCCTTTTCTGTGCCTTTCCCTTGACACTGGTCTTATAGATCTTACACATTTACATGAAATAAACACAATGAAAGCAGAAACAACAAAGTGAACATCACATGCCACAATACTACAAAAGTCACTGAATTAATTTGTTTACCTTCGCATCGGATAGTTTACTGTGGATGTTAAGTCTTCAAGAAGATCCCACTAACACCACCATCAGTCACTTCCACTGTCTTGAACCAAAAGTGCTGCTCCTGACACAGGTTAAAGGGGAGGTCTGATCTCTCTCTCTTTCTCTGCCTCTGTCTCTCTCTCTCTTTCTCTCTCTCTTCCCTTGCTTGCCCCATCCCTCACCCATTTGCTCTGTCCTTGATAGGTTGAACACATAACCTACCATAATGTCAATTTATATACCACCTTTGACATTGAGTTTGATCTAATCCTTAAAAAACTCTTTGTACAGTAAGTGCAACCTAACTAACTAGATTCATAATTGACTTAAATAAAAAAAAATTTATTTGGATTTTATTGCATTTAGATTTAATCACAGTTGACACAAATTGCTTTTACATTTTTTACATACATTTACATACATACAGTAAAATTGATTTATGACTTCTTTAGATGATCACAAAATCATAAATTAGGTTAGCTATATAGGTAACTATAGGTTTTTAAACCTAATGACATCACTAGCCTAATACAGTCATCTATATATCTATGATCACACTCTTGTGTGGTCATCTCTGTTACAGGTTCCAGTACCTTTAGATACCTTTGAGTCTCTTAAGCAAGTATTACGCAATCTCCACCCCCCTTGCCACGCTGTCCCTGCCTTCCAGGTAAAGGCTAGTCCTGGCCCCAGAGAATGATGTTGGAGAGCCGTGGCCCCTCACGATGGGACCCCAGGCCCCTGAAGCAGCACTAAGCCTCTCCCCCACTCACTGGACCTAATTCTGTCATCTAGCACCATAGATTGAAACCATAGCTTAATGCATCTTTGTAAAGAACAGATTAGGCCCGTAAGGCAAAAGCTTTTGCTGGGCTTTAAATAGCATGTGAGCGCAGAACGCTGCATGCAGTTGAACCTGACCCTGCCCTGCACAGAGGACATTACAGCTTAACTATTGACTAATTCCACCTCCAATCAACCACACAATCTTCCAGGAAATGGGCCCAGGAGTCTGGTCATTGCCGCTCTATGGAAAATCTTGTAGAGTGTGCGAACACATCTGACCTGCGGCTGTCCATGTTCTGTAGGGTGAAAGATTCTGTTGCGGTTCTTGAAATTGTGAGAGTAAAGAATTTCATCACCATAGTCGAGACGTTTTTAAAGCGGACGCACACTTCCACAGAAAAACCATTGAGCCTGACCTTATGTGATCTTGTGTGTTTCGTCTTAAATCCAAACCTACACTTAACATTATGCCTATGTGGGTTGTACATACTGCACTGTATATATGAATATTTATATGTTAATTAATGATATCATGCTCCTTGCTCTACTGAAGACATTCATGCTTTGATATATCAGGCTGCTCTCTACTAGTGACCTGCATTGCTGCAATAGCACAGACAGAAATATTCTGATAGCAATATTCAGTTAAATTCATATTTATTTGTATAGCTCTTTTCACAATACATGTAGTTTCAAAGCTGCTTTACAGAAAAATGAAAGCGGAACATTGTCAGTAAAATGGTACAGAATATGCAAATAGGCTGGTCGTATTCCTGGGGGCAGTTGTGGCCTACTGGTAAGTGAGTCAGGCTTGTGATTAGAAGGTTGCTGGTTCAATTCCAGTGCAGGCAGGTAGCAACTGAAGGTCATGTTTTGGGTATGGGTTACCATATCTGACAAATATGTCACTTTCACTTCAACATTCTGATAACACAGATATCAATATTCTGATATTCACTATAAGCAGAGCACGCAGTTTGCCAACTCCAGGGGGCACCACTCTAGTTGCCCACAAAAAAACTTTGGTTCTGTATTAATGTTACCATATGCATAAATAAAAATACAAATATAAACATGAACATATATATATATTATATATATATATTTTTTTTACATAATTATAAAAAAATGCATTTTTCGGTGAACGCAGTAGGCAGTACTACTGCACATGTGACACTCCATTCCCCATTGCATCCGCGCCCTCACCTCATGTTTGCAGCTGACTGCAAATCATAATCAAGATCAAGATCATAATTGATGGACAACTATAAAACAACATCAGCAATCCAGTGCCAAGGAAACGAAAAACTGAAAAAGCCCAAGATGAAGCCTGTGAATCCAGCAGATGACATATATAAGTGTTGTTTTTTTAATTTCATTTATTATGGCTTATTTTGATTATTTTGATATTTTTGAACATTTAATCTTTTAAAATGTTTTATTTAATATGTGTAATTCTGGTTTGTATTTTTTTGCTGTAGAGCAGTACAATTCTACTTAAGGCACCCATTTGGCCAGCAGCGGCCCTGGATAGCACACATATCAATATTCTGATAGCACACATATCAATATTCTTATAGCACAAATATCAATATTCTTATAGCACAAATATCAATATTCTGACAGCACAAATATCAATATTCTGATAGCACAAATATCAATATTCTGATAGCACAAATATCAATATTCTTATAGCACAAATATCAATATTCTTATAGCACAAATATCAATATTCTGATAGCACAAATATCAATATTCTGATAGCACAAATATCAATATTCTGATAGCACAAATATCAATATTCTTATAGCACAAATATCAATATTCTTATAGCACAAATATCAATATTCTGACAGCACAAATATCAATATTCTGATAGCACAAATATCAATATTCTGATAGCACAAATATCAATATTCTTATAGCACAAATATCAATATTCTGACAGCACAAATATCAATATTCTGATAGCACAAATATCAATATTCTTATAGCACAAATATCAATATTCTGATAGCACAAATATCAATATTCTTATAGCACAAATATCAATATTCTGATAGCACAAATATCAATATTCTGACAGCACAGATATCAATATTCTGATAGCACAATATCAATATTCTTATAGCACAAATATCAATATTCTGACAGCACAAATATCAATATTCTGATAGCACAAATATCAATATTCTGATAGCACAGATATCAATATTCTTATAGCACAAATATCAATATTCTTATAGCACAAATATCAATATTCTGATAGCACAAATATCAATATTCTTATAGCACAAATATCAATATTCTGATAGCACAAATATCAATATTCTGATAGCACAGATATCAATATTCTGATAGCACAAATATCAATATTCTGATAGCACAGATATCAATATTCTGACAGCACAAATATCAATATTCTTATAGCACAAATATCAATATTCTTATAGCACAAATATCAATATTCTGATAGCACAAATATCAATATTCTGATAGCACAGATATCAATATTCTTATAGCACAAATATCAATATTCTGACAGCACAAATATCAATATTCTTATAGCACAAATATCAATATTCTGATAGCACAAATATCAATATTCTGATAGCACAAATATCAATATTCTGACAGCACAAATATCAATATTCTTATAGCACAAATATCAATATTCTGACAGCACAAATATCAATATTCTTATAGCACAAATATCAATATTCTGATAGCACAAATATCAATATTCTTATAGCACAAATATCAATATTCTGATAGCACAAATATTAATATATCTGATATTGGCAATATTTAGTAATATTTTGACAGCATACATAGCCATATTCTATTGATCACTAATGCTGGTCTTTTTGACATAGTGGACAAAGAGAATATGAAAGGTCAAAACACAGTGACCCCTAATGATGCAGCTTTGCTCAATGGAAGAGAGACGGAGAGCTGGAGATCGTGCAAGAGAGAGAGCAGTTACTGTGATACTGAGTTCAGGAGATGAGTTTTAATCCTATTTTAATCGTGGTGGGATTAAGAAGACACAGCCTATCCTAATCTGCTCAGATTACCCATGCTGCTTTCAAAAAGAAGACGGGAGGTTGTATAAGCAAGTGCACTTAAGGTGATTTAGGCATCACGGTTTCATTTTCAGCAAGGTCTCAGGGTGGACACCCCCCTGAAATTTTCCTTAAGTTGCATGTGTGTGTCTGTGTGTGAGTGTATTATAACTGTACAAAGTATGATATGATTTATGCTTTCATATGCTGATGGATTTAAGGGATAGATGAGGTTCTGTCTAGCAGGACATTAGTGAAATACACATTGGTGTTTATGCACTGAAATTGTGGTTTATTTGACCATAAACTATGAAACAAACAAAGGTTAATCTGTGAGAATGTGTTACGTGTGTTACAAAAATCTTCTCTGGTTATTTCTCTGTGAAGAAATAACATCTAGAAGTTCATTCACTTGTAATGATGAACATCTTTCGTGGCATCTAGCGCCATCTGGTGTTCGTGTATGTGTCGCTTCATAAATCACTTCCTATCTAAATTATTATTAGATTATTTATGTATAATCAATAGAGGGTCCACTTGTAGATGTAGTTTTAACACAATATCGTATTTTTACAAGAACATATAGTAGTAATGTAGCCACAATTAGATGTAATTTTAAAGGAAAGTTATAATGTTTTGCTATATATTAATGTTATATATGTGTGTGTGTGTGTGTGTGTGTGTGTGTGTAGACTAAATCGATTAGATTTCATTTATTTTTTATTGATTTTGCCCTCAGAACTGATTTAATTCTTCATGGCAAAGATTTGACAAGGTGTTTGAAACATGCCTTTGTGATTGTGTTACAGATAGTCAGAAATACTCACGTTTAAACGATGTTAATGTGCTACTGTCCCAACCCCAAAACACCTTATAATTTACATGTTAAAATAAAAATGCGAAATGAGTCATTAACACATACGAAAACATAGAAAATTTATTGTTTCTAATTTCACTATCATGAGAAATCATGTGAATTGTTTGTAAATATGTCAAATTCACCTTAATAATTGACAGATAAACATGGGGAAAATGAGAACTTCATAAACTTAAACAAATTAACGTTCTGTCAATATAACTTTCAGACCGAGCTTAAAATCCTGCTTTATAAGGAAAGTGGTGCATTTCTACTTCACATGCAAATAATTTACCTTCAGTTGTCATTATTAAGATACATGTTGTAAAACTCACAATTTTCTATAAGCACATTTTTCCAAAGTCACCTAAACAAGATAAATCATACAAGCCACAACATTTTCCAGTTTTATCATGAAATGTAGGTTTTTTCACCATATCATATATTTACTAGGACATATGTAGTAAGGCAGGCCATTTGCAAAACAAATCTGCTTAATAATGCTGCTCCAGCAATCAAACAAGCGGTCAAACCAAAGAATGGGATTGGTTTACACCTGCAACTTTGAAATACTAAAATGTCCCTGTTCACACCTTCTGCGCTGTGCATATCATCTTATACACAGACTGTCAAAAATGCCAAGTCCAACCTAAAACAAATTAATTACGATATATCAAGTTTACACATATGTGGAAAGTGTATTAAAAGCATTATCACAACCACATGGATTCATCAGACCAGTCTACTTTCAAATTATCCGATAAACCCTGTTCACAAAACCATCGACTGTTGAAAATTACTTCACGAAGCACAACATTCTTGTCATATTTCTGACCATCATAGTTTCAGAAATATTTTAAGATTGGACATCAAATTTATGTGGGTGTATTTTATAATAACACATGCAGGTCATATTTCACCCTAAAATTTTAAGAGAAGAAAAATAAGAATAATATATTTTGTATAAATAAAACGAAGCCATTACCTTTAGTTTGTTAATATTATGGTTTTAATGATGCCTGTAGCTCAAACAGTGCTAGCATGTCATGGGTTTAAGTCCCATTGAGTGCAGTGCATTGAGTGCTAACAATTTTAGGTTGTAAGAACATTTCTCTAACGTTTCCATTAAGTAACAAAAGTTCTAGGAATGTTCAAAATTCACATTTTTTTAAACATTTTAAAAGTTGCTGTTGCTGCAAGAATGTTGTTGATAAGAGAATGTTAGCCAACGTTCTGAAAACGTTCTGAGATGGCTGGGTACCTGATGAAATGTACACCTTAAATGTACCGTAGGTGTAAAAGCGTCATAATTTCCCAGCCAAATTTATAGATGTAATGCATATTAATCTCTTTACCCTCATTACTGTAAAAACAGATCCTTCATTTTCTTCATGTAAAATTTAATTGGGTGGGAAATATGACGCTATGCCAGGTTTTGTTCTGTTCGAACGGAACCAGAATTGGACCATTTGAGTCAAATTATATTCAGACTGCTATAATCTCAGTGCTATTTTTTTAGAACATTCTAGTGACGTACACGGTGGTTATAATTTCAAAACCTAGTACAGGTTAACAATTCACAAAATTATTTTCATATAGTTGAACATACATGAAAAAATGTAGTATGCATTAGGTAGGCCATGTAGTAGGCCATTAAGCATGCAGTGAAGAACAGGTCAAATATATATATATATATATATATATAATGACAATGTGAGCAAATATGAATTATGTACATATTCATGTTATAATGGAAAACAAATACTCCATCTGCACAACTGCATATTATTCAAATACTACACTCCTACTGCTGGTTTATAAAATATTTTGGCTAATGTAAAACTGGCATCATTTATCATTAGTGTAAATGCCCATTAACAGGGTGATGACGATCACTTTAAAGATCAGAAGTCATAAACTTTAAAAATCCATACAACAACAATAACGATACAGAGAAACAATATCGTTATGATCACATTCAGAGGGTTTTTCTTTAGCTGATGAGTGGACGTTTACACTAATATAGTTATTGTTATAGTTCTTGTTCTTGGTGTGAACAGGCCATTATATTCTTAACACTGTTTAACACATTTAAACACATTTAAATCCATTCTGCAGAATTATACAAATTTTCCTCACAATCTGCACAGAGAAGGTGCAGAGAATCAGTTTAGTCCTACTAATTAATTGTGAATATTGGGTGCACATGCTCACATTAACCTAAAAACATAAAGAGAATTCATGACCGACTGATCAACTACAGTTATGCAAAAATGCTTTAGGGGTGCAGACAAAATGCATCACGCACCCAAATGTGTTGTGTTTTAGGTCAGTGCAATACTTGAAAATATCATACAGTAAGTGGATGCTAAAGAAAGCAAATGGACACCATAATCAATGAAATCATTAAGATGCTGCTGTACATGAGAGGTATGTGAATGGAATCCTTCAGTGGTTGCTAGGATACTGTGATGACAACGTTCTGACTCTGTTGCCGAGTGACAGAAAGATTGAGGCTGTCGGCAGAACAGCTCCAGGGTTTCAGGTGAACAAACTGGAGGACGAAATAAGATACAAATATTCTCATTACAAGGTGTTCAGTGACTTCACAATGCTCTTGTTGTAGCGGTATTGTTTCTCACCAGCTCTCTCTGACTGCTTCAATGTCACTCAGGAGATTCTGAGCCAGGCAGATCCCAAATATCTAGAAGAAAAGGATAGTTAGTGCCTCCTGATTATTGATTCCCAGATAACAATTTTAGGTTCTGAAAACGTTTCCCTAACATTTTCATTAAGTCATCAAAAATATTATTTTGAATGTTCTAGGAATGTTCAAAACGTCCAAAACCTTTGTTGAAAAATTTTAAATAAAAAATTGTACTAACGTTATTGCTTTTCTTTAAGAACATTCCTGAAACATTTTTTAACTGTAACCTTTTAAAAGAGGCCAGATTGCTTACATTTGGCCTATCTATGATTTCACACAATATTAAACAATCTTTTGGGTTTAGATGGGTGTAAAATTCAATTTTATGAAAAGCTCATTTACTCAATGTAAATTACACCTGGTTTATCTACACTAATCTTGATACAGAACCATACACAACAAGCAGAAACTTCAGAAATCTTCAGATGTTGTTTATTCACCTGCAGAAGCGCGATTCCTATAAAGATTCCAGCGACCACGTTTAGATTCTCCTGCAGCCATTTCTCAAACTGAGGCACACATCCTTTTGTGTGTATGAACATCTTCTGTTCATTATCCTGCAAACAAAACACACAATAACCAAAGACCAATTATATTAAATTATTAAACAACTCTACCTGCAAAAACTTCAGTCAGTAAAATCAATCATTTTTATTACTTTGAGAAATTGCCCAAAAGTCAAAAGCAGACAGAAGTCAAAAGCAGAAAAGCAGAAAAGCGCACACACACACACACACACACACACACACACACACACACACACACACACACACACACACACACACACACACACACACACACGTCTACATGTCTACCTATCTTGGGGACATTCCATAGACTTCTATTGTTTTTATACACAGCTAATCATTTTAACCTAACCCACACTCTAACCCTAACAGAAAACTTTCCGCATTTTTACAATTTAACTATTTATTTAAATAACTCTGAATTTATTTAATATATTTTTATCACATTTTTACAAATAAGGACGTCCCCAAAAGGAGGTTTTGCTCATATTTGTTAGGATTTGCTGAGTTTTGGGTACAAGTTTGTCCCCAGTATATCGTTAAGTAAACCCACACACACACACCCATAACACTCTTAAAAGAATGTAATGTAAACTAGACACACTTTAAAGTGCTGAAAGTTTGTCTAGAAACCAAACATGATTACCCTTGCGTTCACTTAAGACCCGGGACGGATGTTAATACCAGGTTCCTGTCAACAGGAACTTGCTCTAATATAATTTATCATATGTCTGTGGGTTGTTACGCTGTAGTGTGCACTCCAGAAGCGTTTACCAGAACACAGAACCTTATTTTAAGATTCCCATGCACTCACATCTTTTTCTCGAACGTCATAACCACACTGCGTGTTGATCACATCCTCCTGCAGAAGGAAAACAAGGTGAAATTTAGTCCTTTGATAAACTTCAATTTACCATTCTGCATTAAAACACAGGATCTGGCCAGAGGACAGCACAGAACTATTGTTCTTTATGTATGTGGGGTGTATATGGAGTTTGTCTGTGGTGCATCTAAATCACTTCCTGTTTATGTTTCCAGTTCAATGAAATATTGAAACAATGAAACATTTAAGACTGGAGGGCTAGAAGACGTGCATGATATGCATGTGCACGATATATGCATGCTGTTGTGCATGTGTTTGGCTGTACTCATAAAGGCCACATTTCTGAAAATGTCCTCACAAAAATAGTGAAATATGCTTAAAAAGCTTCTTCTGAGAACATCTGATGTGGTCCACACTACTTGAAAGTCTATTAGGTGTTTGTTTTAAATCTAATCTTTGTATGTGAATCGTGTAATTCCCTTACACTCCCTTTACCCTTACTAATACAGCTTTGTGTGTGTGTGTGTTTACCCATCTAACAATTTTAAGTTGTATGAACATTTCCCTAACATTTCTATTAAGTAACAAGTTATTAAAAATATTATTATTTAGAATGCTTTAGGAACATTCAAAACATCCAGTTTTTAGAATTTTGTGTTAACATTATTGCTTGGTTATAGGAATATTATTTAAACATTTTTTAATTTATGTAACATTTTTAAAATGTTCCACGAACAACTTAGGAATAACGTTTTTGATAGTTCTAGAACTTTTAGAGAATGTTAACCAACATTCCAAGAGTGTTCCCTGTTAGCTGGGTGCTTACAGCAGGATCCTTAGTACAGCAGGAGAAGGGAACTCCACACTTTTCTCGGCTGAGATTAAGGTCAGTACAGTTGAAGTAGATATTCAGATTCCAGTCTTCGGGTCCAAACGCTCCACAACATTCCCACTACATAAACATGCATGTCATTAATGGCATATCACCGATAAAATTACACAAATGAGTTATGAGAATATACTTTCTGAAGAAAATCTGAGTGGTGTGTGCTTGTGCAAAAATTGCTGGCATGATGTAATGGTGTTGTGAATGGTCACCAGGGATTTGCTATGTAGTTGCTAAGGTGTTGCTAAGAAAGTTGCTAGAATGTTCTGGAAAAGGAGCTCACCCTCTCTATCTCGGGTCTCTCAGATATTCTGGACTCCAGATATGTAACCTCAATGTAAATCTACACCCATTTTATCGCCTTCTGTAGACCTCCAAAATAATGTTTGTTTCCTTTTGTATGTGTCTGTGTTCTTACGTAATCTTGCGTGAAGTCGATAAGATTCTGCAAGTCAATGTCATCTCTGTAGGCTCTGATGTTGTTGTTGATGAAGAACTTCAGCTGGTCCTTGATCCAGTCCTTAAAGACAAATGCCAAGACTCCAGCCGTCAGCTCCAGGAAAAATATGATTCCCAGAAACACGGAAAACTGCAGAGACGACAGAGGTTTGATTATTACAGTCTGGATAAATGTTGCCTTATGGGTTTCCGATGAGTCAGAAACGTGTTATATTTCCCTAATGCATTAACCCAAACTCATGTTCTCTGTTTTATGACAAATACTTCCCGATCCAACGTCCCTCCTGACACACTCACAGGGAGATTTACGTTCTTTAGCAGTGACATCATTCTCTTACTCCCCCAATCAAAACAGGATGTCACATTGTTTAACAAGGGTTCATCTCTAATTGCACACATTTTTTTTTACAAGTAAAGTGAGTGCTGATTTTCCCACCATGACCACAATGAATACTTCCACAGTGACATCAGAGCTCAGCTGGTGCTTCCAGATGTTTAAAGAACCCTGTTGAGGAAACAGACCTCTCCTGATACTTTCTCAACACTTTCTTACAGATCTCCTGTAGCTGTCTCTCTCTCATACAGGAGAAACTGCCAAAGACCAGCGGCATACACAGGAGAGGACGTTCCCACGCTTTCAAACTCACATCCAGCCATTCAAACTCCCGCCTGTCCACCTGCTCGCTGTTCTCATGTTGTACCGCACACCACAGCTTGTACTGCAATCATATGGTGTGAGTCTCAGGTGGATAAAGAAAATGATGTAAGTTTGATGATCAACTAGTTATTGTTTCCTTTAACAATATGTTAGAAAGCTGGAAGAGCAACAGTTTATTGTACTAAACTTCTTAATCAGTACTAAACTTATTGTATTGAACTTCTGCAATTCATCTAGAATCTCTGTTTTGTAGATCATTTGAATCTTAGGTGTGTTATGTATTTTTAGATTTTATACTTTATAAGAAATTCAAATTTGAAAATGTCCCAGTGTGCGCAGCATTCGAAGTCTTGCAGCAATCATGTTAAATTGTGATTGGTCCTCTTTTTTGCACTTATTTGCATACAGAAGTATTATTGGTCCTTCCTCTCTAAAAACTTTTTAAACATTTTTACCGCATTACACAACAAAAGGTGACACAGTTTAGCTGATAAAAAAATAAAATGAGATGTAGAATAAGATGCAAACCCTAAGCCTACTTAAACTTTTAACATTATTCTGACGCTGCCTTGCAAACACTCGTATTTACCTCAGGAAATGCAAATCAAGGTTCAAATTTATTTCTTTTAATACGTCCAACTTTATTGTCTTGCGACATAATCCAGAATACAAGACAGATTACAGACTGAACATACGTATTACTATTTACATTCTGGTTTATGAAAACTGAGAGTTTAGGGGAAAAGATATTCTGTGATGAAAACATAATATGACATACAAACTTAAGAAGGAAGGAGTTTTCCCTCAGTGCTCCGATGCATCCGGCGAAGCCCAGAACGAACATCACACCGCCCACCACCAGAAACAACCAGACGGGGTCAAACCCACCCAGATCTGTGATGGAGGAGATGTTGGACAGAACTCCCTGATGAAACAAGACAAATACAAAGAATTTATATAGAAATAATGCCTGGGTATAGAAAGCCATTTCTTTATGTTGCAACCAACGTATCTTAAAAACCCTTTAATAAAACCTGAGCTTTTTACAGTTTTATTTGCCATGCACATTAACCACTTGTGAATTACATATCTAAAACTGTGGATTACAGCATAAAAATAAGTAAGAAAATGTCCTAAACATCATGGATGGATCCCAGCTAACAGGGAACATTCTCAAGACACTGACGAACATCAATGACGATTGTTTGGAAGAACAAAAAATGTTCGTGCAGTAGCGTTAGTAACGTTTTTAAACGTTATATATCACATATCAAAACATTTGAAAAAACATTCTTATAACCAAGCAATAACATTAATATAACATAAAATTATTAGCTGGGATAACACTCTATGTGCCTGTAAGAAGATGGACTCCTTTTACCTTCTCACTCCATGCCCAAAGAGCCACAGACAGGAATGCCACCCCCAGCAGCTGAAAGAGAGAGAGGTTAGAGATCAGATCAGCATTAAAAGCAAAATCTGTCTGTATTGCAGTTGTGGACTTTTTGCTTTATTTTTATATGACTGGCTTTTGACACAGGCAGGGCAAAAGCCACCTGCCTCAGCTTTTTTGGGCATCACAAGCATTTGTGTAACGTTGGGCATCATTATGAGGCATCCCTGACAGTATTGTGGGTACCATAAGTGCATTGACGTATATTCAGCGCTTATATATATATATAACGCTTGAAACGTTTGTTATCATCATATTTTGGTCATTATAAAGGCGTTTATAATGCTTATAAAGGCGTTTAAATGTTCAATCATATCGATGCCCAGAAATGTTGCCTAGATAGGACGCTGTTTTAATGCAAACCTCAGGAGACAATGGCACAAAATGATAACCTCTTAATATTTTAGAAAATCATTTTTATAAACAAGACAACCTTAAAATACCGAAATTACAACAGAATATGGGTCACATTATCTGTGTAATCTATACACATAATGTCTGGAGTGCATAACTCACCCAAAATATAATATTAAATCCAAATATGAAGTATTTGATACAACAGCCCACTTCGTGGACGCTGAAATGGTTTCCTGACATACTCGCGTTGGATATCACAGAATAAACCTTCCCGACGGTTTTAATGATGGAGAAAATGTTCGCCCACCGACTATAAACCTCTGATCTCCATTTATATGTTTATGTCATGTCTGTACTTTCGCAGGCAATGCCATTTCTCCGATTTCCCACGTCAAGAAAGCGAAATTATTTTGCTATTGATAATGAAAGCGAATAACGGGACGCTGCGCCTTATCAAATAGACTTCCGGTTAAATGAATGACGTCATTCCGCACAACTTCAAAATACAGGTTCAATAATTGCTACCGTATGGGTTTGACCATTAAATATCATTATATATTTTAGATATCTAGGTATTTCATTAGGTATTTATTAGATATAAGGTTTATGTTGATAGTAGCTTCGTATTTATTATTATTTAAAGAAAGAGTGCGTAACATGTAATATATTCGGATAAATGCATGCATGATATGCAGGTTATATATTGCAAAAAAAAAAAATACATTTTCATAACCACGCCTTTATTGTATAATCAAGTCGAGGCAAGAACTTTAAAATAAAAAAAAATCCTTACAATGCCTGAGATCCAATAGTGAAATACAGTGAACAGTATCCTGATATAACTGCAACTTTAAACAGCAGTATACACATCACAACTGTAATGCATCTGGTTCATACAAATCCCATCCCTTTTCTTATTAGGCATGAGAAATGAAACCTGTCACAAAGTTATTAACCTGCTGGACACTCAGTGTAATACATTAGTGTTTGGGTGTCTACCCAACTAACAGGGAACCTTCTCAAAACATTGGCTAATGTTCAATATTATTAAAAACATTCCTGCAGTAACATTAGTAGAAGTATTTTAATTATATATCTCATATACACTCACCGGTCACTTTATTAGATACACCTGTTCAATTGCTTGGTAACACAAATTGCTAATCGGCCAATCACATGGCAGCAACTAAATACATTTAGGCATCTAGATGTAGTGAAGACGACTTGCTGAAGTTCAAATCAAGCATCAGAATGGGGAAGAAAGGGGATTTAAGTGACTTTGATTGTGGAATGGTTGTTGGTGCCAGACAGGCTGGTCTGAGTATTTCAAAAACTGCTGATCTACTGGGATTTTCACACACAACCATCTCTAGGGTTTACAGAGAATGGTCCGAGAAAGAGAAAATATCCAGTGAGCAGCAGTTGTGTGGACGAAAATGCCTTGTTACAACCACTCGTTACAACCAAGGTATGCAGAATACCATCTCTGAATGCATCACTGTCCATTCCTTTATGACTACAGTGTACCCATCTTCTGATGGCTACTTCCAGCAGGATAATGCACAATGTTACAAAGCTCAAATCATCTCAGACTGGTTTCTTGAACATGACAATGAGCTCACCTTACTCACATGGCCTCCACAGTCACCAGATCTCAATCCAATAGAGCACCTTTGGGATGTGGTGGAATGGGAAATTCGCATCATGGATGTGCAGCCGACAAATCTGCAGCAACTGCGTAATGCTATCATGTCAATATGGACCAAAATCTCTGAGGAATGTTTTCAACATCTTGCTGAATCTATGCCACGAAGAATTAAGGCAGTTCTGAAGGCAAAAGGGGGTCCAACCCGGTACTAGCAAGGTGTACCTAATAAAGTGGCCGTTGAGTGTATATCATAAACGTTATTCTTAAGTTGTTAGTGGAACATTTTAAAAAGATTACAGAGTAACATTTTTGTTTCTTAATGAAAATGTTGGGAAAACGTTCGTGCAGGCTAACGTTGTTAGTTTTGCAGTGAGACCAGCCCACTAACTCTAGAGGGATCATGATGAAAGAACTTTTGAGTGTTGTGCATCGATCTGAGTGGGCAGAGTTCTTACTGTAATTTACACCTTATGTCAGGTTAAATGTCTTAACCAGTTAATTGGAATATTGGGTGTGTGCGGTCTAGACAGGCTGTATCTGTACAAGTGTGCTTGTCCTTCACAAGAGTGAAGCAGACTGTAATAAGCCCAAGGGCGTCGGAAACTCAAGGCTCTCTGATCACCTCACTGTTCTTCATTAAGGCCATCAACAATATGAGTCAGCAAATCACTGCAGTTAATGTACTGTATGTAACTTGTATATGACCCATTCATTTCCCTACAGTTACTATACAGTAAACACATATCATTCATTGTATATAACATACTGCAGGCAGTCAATGCATCCTTACTACATTGGCATATAATAAATATACTTTACACCGCGAAAATACTGCAGGTGTCTGTGGATTGATGTAAAAAACAGACTATGTTTCTTTTATTTCTGTGGGTTTGTAAATGTCCTATATTTCCTATAATGTGGATTAATTTGTCTTTAGA